>CM033717.1:4951716-5119310 GCA_019671005.1 Hibiscus mutabilis | reverse complement strand
TATGGTGAATATATTTTATTATTAGGGTTTAATGCCCATTCGAATTAGAATTTTTATTTTATGCCTATAAATATAGATTTAAAGAAAGCATTGTATATAATTTAATATTGAGAATGAATAAAATTTCTCTTTTTCTCATCTTTTTGTTTTTGTCATTATTTTATCCTATTAACAACATGTTATTAGTACAACTTTGCTCAACAATTGTGGCTTTTCTTGATGATTCTCGAAAAAGATTTCAATATGATATTTGTTACTACATTCAATATATATTCAACTAAATTTAAAAATTTCGGTATGCTTTTTTATTAACTATTTTTAAATTAAGGTTAATGCATTCTGATCCATTGTTAATTTGTTAGTTTTTATTTTATTCTAATATTCCGTGACTGGCTTAATCACGTTAGTGCGATTTAAGATTTTTCATGGATGATTTATTATTCCATGACTCGTTTATTCTAATGTTCCACAATCAAACTTAAACTTCAATTTAAGGCTCAAACCAAGTTAATTTAGTTTTCAATAACTCATTTTGTCCGGTCTTAAGCCCAAAATTAAACCAAATCTAATTTAAATAAAACCCAGATAATTTAATCCATAAAACCAGTTAACTTACAAACCAAATACAGGGCCCATATATACAAAACCTTACCATGACCCATCTACCCAAATACTTAACTTATATTTGCCAAACCCAACAACTCAAATACACAATTAAAAACCCACTAAATAACCCGACCCGAATTGACCCGAATTGCACAAACCTAAAAAAACCTAACCCTCATATGCCGCCGCACCAACCCTCCATCTTCCAGGCACGTGCATGCCACGCGTCGGCTTTTTGGCCACCGTGGCTCGTACGGGCGCCACCGCCCTGCCACGTCTGCTCCACCACCTAAAGTCACTTCGAATCTGCAAAAAGCAAAGGAAACAGAATTATTATCTTGAAATATTATCATTCGAAGCCAAATCAACATTAAATGGCATTTCTTTTGTATATTTCATATGTATCAAAAAAGGGTATAAAAACCCATGCATGTAATTTGTAAAGGGGATCTTTTTTCGAACAAGAAAAAAAAAGAAAAAATACAAATCCAAAACTATCAAGTGCAAAGAAAATAAAATAAAAGTATACCATTTTATCTCCTTTTATTCATTCGAATCCGGTAAAAAAAAAACAAAAAAAGACGTTTTGAATCTTATCTCAGTTCGGTTTCGAACCGGCGCTGGTGTCGTCCTCTACGGCCGAAGATGAACCCCGATCGTCTTATTTGTCGAGCCAAAGCTTCCGATTCAAACAAAAAATGGGTTGTTTTGTTTTTAGGGTTGAAAAGTAAAAAAAAAAATGAAACAGAGAAAGGAGGGGAACGGCTGGAATGAAAACAAAATGAACCTGATAACTTTTTTTTAGGTTATAAACATAAAACAAATGAGTAAATCGCACACTAAACCCCTCCGCCCTAAACCTTTTTTATTTTGTCTCTGTCACATGGTAAAATCACGAAAATGGTCCCTTTGTGTTTCTTTTAATTCTCAATCTGGTCCCTTTTTCTTCAATTTAGTTCGATTAATTTTATAAAACGGAAAAATATCAGTAGAGGTCCCTCCTCCCCAAAGCAATTTTCGTTTCTGCCTTTGTATTTTAAAAATATTTGCAATTCGGTACTTTAATTGCTTTCGATTTTGGTCCTTTATTCTGTTTCTTTATTTTTTAGTCCCTTATTATTATTATTATTATTATTATTATTATTATTATTATTACGTATATGCTTGTGGTATGATTATGTGTAGTTTTAAATACATAATGTAATTTATATATATTTCTATATTATATATACATATATAATTTCATCTTGAAACTATATCCTTATAATATGTTATAATATTTATATTACATATATATGCGTGTATATATTATTATTTATACATAATGTTAGTAATATGTTACTATACTTTACAATATGTGATATACGATACATGTTATATATGTATTTATACTATGTCCTTATATCTTTTTTGAATAGTATATCCTTATATATCTATATATATGTGTGGTTGCTCTCTTTTGTTTATACTTGTCTTTTGTTTATATTGATATTTACATTTTGTTCATACATAATTAATTGTCATATTTATTTATTGCATTAGTACTAAAGGCCTTATTGTTCCGGTACTCTATTGGGAGTGACATCTCGGTCTCTAGGTGTCATCTTTTTTTACTGTGATGAATATCGAGGCCAATTTTAAAATTGTCATTCATACATGCATTTTAGGAATTAGAATTTAAATTAAATTGAATTTTTATCTTTCTTAATAAATACGATGCGAACCTTTAGGTACCAATTTTAGGCGTTGTGGGGATGCTAATCATTCCCCATGCGTAACCAACTCCCAGACCCAAAATTTTCTCTGGTTTTATTTTTCGGTGTCCGGTCTACCTAAACATTTGTGACCGGTGGCGACTCCAAATTTTCGCAGGAAATGACTTTTCGCAAAAAATAGTCGCTACAGCTTGGCGTCTCTGCTGAGGACATCAAATTTTTTATAAAAAAGGAGTTAAGCCTTAATTTGGTTCGCATAGTAATTATTATGAAAAATAAAAATTCGATTTAATTTAATTTTTATTTCTAAACCTTGTTTGCTAATTGCATAATGTTTGATATAAACTGGCATCATGTATTAGATTTAGAACCCTTAAGTGAGAGTGATTACTTCGCTTCGTGGGGTGTTCACCTCCGTATGGTGTTGTAATTCACTTCTGGAATTCGGTCCTTATGTTTCGTGGCGTTCACGGATCTGTATGGTATAAGGGTCGTATTCCCCTGAATCGATGTCCTAGCGATAGTTCGGGTACCGTTTACTTTAAAACTCAACCGCATATAGTGGACCGTAGGAACCTACCCTCTTTAGAGCCATGTTGAAATGCTGCCGGTTTAAAAATAACCCTTTTAGGTTGTGCTTTATGTGTTTAATTTTGTTTGTTGTATGTATTTTTTGTACTTTTAAATGATTACTTTATGTTATTATTGGGCGCTTAATTTATTTAATTTTTTATCATTCAACAAATTCATTGTACTGACTTGTTTTTTTGTGTTTGTTCCTTTTTTTGCTTTTCTTTTCTTGCATTCAATTTGCATGTCATACCATACATAGGTTTTGATTCGAGAAAAGTCCATTTTAGAAGGCGGTCGACATGGAAGAGAGGTTCTGTAAAATTAAAAGCAATAATGCTGAAGTATGGGGATGGTCTGAGCGGATGTAGATGGAAAAGGGGGACAACTTGATGGCAGCACATGTATCAGAGGTTATTGAGCCCACTTTGATTGTTTCACATCAGAATGACCTCTATCAACTAAGAGAAATATGGCAGAGTTGGGGTTCGGATATGAGGGAAGCCTTTCAACAGGAATTCGGTGACATAACTCTTTTACTAGATGTGCAGAACGATATGCATTTGTTTAGAGCCTTAACACAATTCTAGAATCTGGGATACTGTTGCTTCACTTTTGGGAATGTGGACATGACTCCCACAATCGAGGAGTATACTGCCCCGCTCCGTTGTCCGAAATTCAAGGAATGAAAGGTCTACATCAAACCCAAAGACCAGCCACCTTTCCTACAAAGTCTAGTTGACATCACTGGGATGAGCAAGAAATGGTTCTGAGGAAATATTGCAGGAAGAGGAAATACTGACTGCATAGCTTGGGCACATATCCGAGAGTTAATCCATCAACACCCCGATCTATCGAAAAAGAGGTGCTTGTTCACTTTTAGCATTTATGGGATGGTTATCTTTTCGAAAGCCTTGGAGAATATAGATTACGCCACAACAGATCTACTTGACAAGCTTAAAAGGATATCAATCCAGTACCAGTTATTCTAGTAGAGACTTTTTGGTCACTAACCGCATGCAGGAAAATAGGAGAAGGTAGATCCCTGGGATGCGTACCGTTATTGGAGATTTGGATCTGAAGTCACTTATGGGACTTGAAATTTTCCTATCGAATGTGCCTTACCACCTTATCTCCCATAAAAGTCTTTTTGGAAGAGTATCAAGCCAAAGCCATGACTGAAGATCAATGGAAGGCCGCCTTTCGGGACCTCCGAGATGACACCATTAAGTGGAAGGTACCGTGGTTAATTTTGACTGAGTTCCTCTACCGTTGTGGAGAATATGACTGGGTACCTTTACCCAGAATTTGGGAAGGAACTAGATATTGCCCCTTGCTTGTGTCACGCCAATATGATTCGATGCAGTTCATTCCTACTACTCAGGGTTTGAATACTTTCGAATTTAAACACAAAGGTGACATTTACAAAGTAAAAACCCAGAAAATGAACCGCTATTGGAAGAATTTGCATATGGTCGAGATTCACGAAGATGATTCGTCATTCACTCTAGGTTACGAGCAATGGAGACTCACCCGGGTCAATTACATCATTCAGTAATACTTGCCTTTTGTAATCAGACCTCTTCATCTAATGGAAGTCTTTATAAGGACCATTTGAAAATCAACACCCACGTTTGCATTTATTCTTGCATGACAACATTATTGATTTTTTAATACTACTTTCGTTTTTCCATATAGGTATTGTTAAAATCATTAGTTTTAATAAAAATATTACATTCATTGAATCATACACATTGCTAATTAAAAACATTCCTCTCAGAGAGAAAGTAGAAGACAGGAAAATGACATCTCGACAGTACAACTTTAAAATCATGCACAACTTAGTGGCTAGAGTAGATAAGCTTGAGGAATTCCAAGAATATCTGGTCGGGATCCAAAAAGAAATGATGACATACATGAGGGAATCTCAAGAAGAATCTAGAGGTGAAGTGATTGAGCTAATGAGTATGATGACTATTATAACCAAGGGCAAAAGTTTGGTAGAGAACCCTTTCGTAGAAATGGAGATTGCAAACACCAGCAAAAATTGGGATTACTATTTCACGGAAGAAAGCATCGTTCCTGAGAAAGAGCAAGTTGCTATCAATCAGTTTGAGGAAGCCCGCACTGCCTTAGAGTGCCCCACTGAGTTTATACTGGATAAAATCCATGATTCTTTCATGAAAATTCTATCCCAACCAACAAAAAGAGATTCAGTGGAGATAGATCCGCAAGATGAAGAAGATCCGAAAAACAATAAGGAGAAAAAGATGTTAGCTACCCCAATGACTAAATTTTCATCTCCTCCAACGTAAAACCAACATTTGGCATCGAATGTCCCAAAATATCCCCAACTGTTGACTAACCCTACTTCTAGTTTTAAAGAAAAAGGCAAGAAATTGATTGACCTTCAGTTTAGTCCTATTCCTCTTACTCATTGGGAGATATTTTTAAAGTTGCTAGAAGCTCAGCTAATTGCACCTTGTTTCATCAAACCCCAGTCGCCTGCTTATCCAAAATGGTTCAAGGAAACGGACCATTGTAACTTTCATGCGGGTATTCAGGGTCATTCTATTGATAAATGTGTCAATTTTAAACATAAGGTGCAGAAAATTTTAGATCACGGGGTGAAGGAGTTTGAGACAACGAGCCCAGGTCTGAAGATTAATTTTCCAACCGCAACCAATACTATGAAATTAGAGGAGGATCAGGTTGTCGTGATAAAAAAGGTGGACGAAATGAAATTTCCTACATCAATGTAAGTCAAAAGTGTAAACAATTATCAAAATTTCAACTCTTACATGGAGAATATTGTTTTGGACCCACTTGTGAAGTCAGGGATGGTCCGGGAAAAGTCCACAGAAGTAACATAACTTGAGAATAAAGATGTTTCCAAGGGAGATGAATTTTGGTCAAGGAAATGAGGATCAAGGGATACTAAAACGCATGATGAGAACGCCAAAAGGAGTAGCAAAAGGACGAAGATGTTAGTCCTGATGTCATATTCTGATTTGTTACCCATGTTAGTTCAAAATAAACTCTTGAGGCTACCTTCCCCCAAACGATATGGCCATATAACAGAAGATTGTGTGTTTCTAAAAGGCAAGGTCTATGAACTTATCAATGATGGCATACTCTCTTTTGAGGATGAATGACCTAAGTTTAACAAAGAATCGATGTATGTCAGAAAGTCAAAATTTTCAGCAACGAATGGAAATCAAGGCCATGTCTCTCATCATTCAGACCCATATTTGAATCTCCTACATGTTGGTCATCCCTCCAATTCACATATTAATGATCTGGTCAAAGCCAACAACCATCATAATACTAAAGGGAAAGAGAAGGAATGTATGACCGAAAAGGAAGAATCCAAATAAAATCGGCTGAGGGGCAGCATCCAAGGGTGCAAAGGAAGAAACCTCTTAGGGTTTTCAAGATGCCTATCTCAACTTTACTCCCCTATTTGATACAAGGGCAATACCTTGTTCCCATACCGATGAGGGAAAAATTAGACCCAACTTTCTTTAATTACAATACATGCATCACTTGAGATTTCCACATGGGGGCACCAGGGCACCATACTAAAAGATGCTGGATTCTGAAAGAAGAGATAGAGAAGCTAGCTCGTGATGGAAAGCTGACACATGATATGGTGAAACAGTGGGTGCAAGAGCGAATGGATCAAGTATTATAATAGTTGAAGTATTGAAGGGTTAGAGTAAATAAATCTCTACTCCCAAGATGGACTGAAGCCCCACATTTTGTCTTTCGTGTTTTGACTGTAAATGTCAGCTTGTTAGGATATCCCCTCATCTAGTACTCTTTTTGAAGTAATGCATGGAATCAAATTTGCTACCTTTGGCCCGAATGTAGCAATGATCTTTTTGTAAAAGGGCATGTATCATGTTTGGGGATTTTCATTCCAATGAAAGATGCATTTTGCTTAACATACAATGGCCTTGAAATCATATATATGCATATCTCCTATTGCCTTTATAGGTCTCTGGATATCAATTGCACGATGTGATATTGATTCTAAGATCATTTAAGTGTTGTGATAACGATGAAGTGTGATTTCCTCCCTAATAGACTCTGGTCGGCAAAGCAAGACTACTACTCATTTGATGACATTCGATTATGAAAAGCTCCGAAGTTTAATCATGTAGAAGTTGCTTGAAATTAAAATTCTAAGAATGACCTTCTAGGCACTAATGAATTGTAACTAATAACTGAAGTATAAGTATATATAGAAGATAAAAATAAAAGAAATGAAGAAAAAAGCACTCATATGTTCAAAGCCTGGTAATAGGCATGTTCAATAAAGAGTATATTATAACCGGCAACATACACATGCACCTAGAATTATATTCTTAGAATGATATTTTTGCACTCTAACGGTTAAGCAAATCTATTTTTTAATGGAGTAAATAATGAGAATCAAGAAGGAGTAGTTTTCTGTAGCAATGCGGTAATCATGAGGATGAACCGAGTGATTCGAGAGGAATTCCACGGCTTCAAAAGTTGCCACAACACTTAGAGTCTTCATAGACACAAACTATGCTGGGAATGATCACCGAAAGGTTGAATTTGAGACGCTCTTGCTCTTGATATCCAGGGCTCCTATTCTTTTTTATATTAATATTTTGGTTTCAAGGTCTTGTATGTTAATCCAAAGAACACCCTTCATTGGAAATACAATCAACAAATTGACATTTTTAAGTAAAAAGATTTTCATGTATTACTTTAAGGATAAGCTTTAGAATATGAGGTCATGGTTGCAAATGATCAACCTAACACAAAAGAATAGCCCGTCGACGATTATGATGAGGGTGATGGCGAGAATTCATATGTTAGCCAATTTTGAGACTTAAAGAAGATTTCTACCACGACGCTCTAATAGGTTCAAAGAAATGAAGAATGGACCTTGATGAAAATAATTCAAACACAAGAAAAGTTTAGGGATTTGAGGCATTTTCCCGCTATAAGATTGAAGACGGAAGAAGACTCTGTATAATGGGTTAGTGCCAACAAATCAATTGTGCCCAAGATCGAATGGAGCAATACCACATGAAATAACAAGAGTGCATAACAAGAACATAAGAGGACCCAGAGTCAGTTTCCCCAAGATACTATAATTGAGTTTGGCAGTGAAAGATAAAGTTCAAAGAATGAATTCAAGAGTGGGGGCATTTTGCTTACCCTAATGTTGATACAAATGAAAATTTTGCATGTCAGCTCAAAAACAAGAAAATAGTTGAGCCCGAGGTTGAACATGGAAACGATAAGAAAAAGAATGGTATTTAAAGACTAGCAAAGACTTTGATTTGCAACTTCAATTTGAAAAGATAGATAGAAATTGGGGTATCATTTTAAGGGATTTTGGTAGCCTTTTTAGCGTGAATCCATTATTAAGTCATTCGGGCATGATGTTAGGCTTGCTTTTGATGTCAAGACGATCAGAAATCGGGGCATCGAAGAAATTGCAACTTGAAGAATTGACCAAGGAAAAGCAAAAAGTTCGAGATGAACTCGTGATTCCAAGGTTACACAAAAAAATTTAGATCCAAAAGAAAAGGAAAAATAAAAGAAAAAGAAAGAAAGAAAAAAAGAAAAAGCGAGAAAGAAAACAAGTTAAGAGATTGAACCCGTATGTGAGATGAGGTATAGTTACCACAAAAAGGAATGGAGAGAAGGAAACATCAAGGAAATCTACATCACCCAATCAAAGCAAAATGTCGGAATGATCTCGACATATCATCATCCATGCATCATATAGATAGGCATCCCTAAGATTAGGAGCATGCTAACTCATAATTTTTCAGATATTATGATTGTTTCCTTGACAGGTATTCAAGAATCTAAGGGAGATTAGATTTGCGCAACCGAAGAAGCAGATCTTTGACAAAGAAGCAAAAGTTGAATCTGATCAAGATATCCGATTAATGACGCCCAGACAATGAAAAATTGGGGCATCATTTCAAACATTTTCGTTCTTTAGCCTTCGAAAAACAATATGAATTGTTGATACTTGCGACATCAGAGAACAGAGTGACGCTGATGGAAAATGATTCTATATAGGAAGAATTTGTGACTTTAAGATGAAAGTTCTATATAGAGAGAACTAGTAGTCTTAAGACTTCAGGGTAAGAAGTTTGAAGTTCTATGAAGGAAGAACTTATGGCTTTAGGATTTAAAAGCAAGAAGTTCTATATAGAAGGAACTTGCAGCTTGAAGAATTCACCCCAAAGAGAGCGAAATGTTCTATACAAGAAGGACCTAGATTTTAAAAGATTTTGAAGCAAGAAGTTTTATATAGGAAAAATGTCTGCTACATGATTCTAAGACGAGAAATTCTATATAGGGAGAACTCTCAGTTTGAAGAACCCACTAGGACGCAGAAGGCTCTATACAAGAATAACCTGCAGCGTTTATAATTGAAGGGAAAAAGTTCTATATGGGGAGGACTTGCAGCCCGAAGATTTTGCCAAAGATAAACTGAATTTTGTATAGGAAGAGTTCGTTTCTCCAAGGCTTCAGATAGAAGATAAGGGAACATTTCTATATAGGAAGAACTGACAACCTCGAATTTCCAATTTAAAGATTGTATCTCTAACAGATCCCCCTACTTTAAAGATTTTGCCTCCAAGAGCTACCAGGCAGACCAACTAGAGCCCAAAGAATAGACAGTGGCCAGAGAAAAGAAACCTTGGACCTGACCGAACAAAAATGGTTATTCTTTTGTCTTTACTCTATTCCTGTTATACATCAATGAGCAAAGAGGAGCAGATGTAATAACCCATTTTATCCGGGATTCAGCCCAAAATTAAAGCAAATCCAATTTAATAAAACCCAGATCTAAATTCAAATTTAATCCATAAAACCAGTCCACTTACAAACCAAATTCAGGGCCCATATATACAAAACTTTACCCATGACCCATCTACCCAAATACTTAACCCATATTTGCCAAACCCAACAACTCAAATACACAATTAAAAACCCACTTAAATAACCTGACCCGATTACCCATTTAAATGACACGACCCGAATTAACCCTAATTACACAAACCTAAAAAAACCTAACCCTCATCTGCCACTGCACCAACCCTTCATCTTCTAGGCGCATGCGAGCCACGCGCCAGCCTGTCGGCCATCGTGGCTCGTACGTGCACCACCTTAGCCCGCCACCGCCCTGCTACGTCTGCTCCACCGCCTAAAGTCACTTCGGATCTGCAAAAAGCAAAGGAAATGAGATTATTATCCTGAAATATCATCCTTCGAAACCAAATCAACATTAAATGGGCATTTCTTTTGTAAATTTTATATGTATTAAAAATGGGTATAAAACCCCATGAATGTAATCTGTAAAGGGGAATCTTTTTTTGAACAAGAAAAAAAGAAAAATTACAGATCCAGAACTATCAAGTGCAAAGAAAATAAAAATAAAGGTATACCTTTTCATCTATTTTTTGTTTGAATCCGGTAAAAAAACAAAAAAAGCGTTTTGAATCTTATCTCAGTTCGGTTTTGAACCGGCGGCGGTGTCATCCTCCACGGCCGAAGATGAACCTCGATCGTCTTATTTGTCGAGCCAAAGCTTCTGATTCAAACAAAAAGGGGGTTGTTTTATTTTTAGGGTTGAAAAGTAAAAAAAAAAAAGAGAATGAACAAAGAAAGGAGAGGAACGTCTGGAATGAAAACAAAATGAACATGTTCACCTTTTTTTTTTGTAGGTTATAAACATAAAACAAATGAGTAAATCGCACACTAAACCCCTCCGCCCTAAACCTTTTTTATTTTGTCTCTATCATATGGTAAAATCACGAAACTGGTCCCCTTTTTGTTTCTTTTAATTCTCAATCTAGTCTCTTTTTGCTTCAATTTAGTTCGATTAATTTTATAAAACGGAAAAATAGCAATATATGTCCCTCTGCCCCAAAGCAATTTTCGTTTCTGTCTCTCCGCATGGTATAATTACATCTTCTGTCCTTCGTGTTTTAAATAGCTTTGCAATTCGGTCCTTTAATTACTTTCGATTTTGGTCCTTTATTTTGTTTCTTTATTTTTTAGTCCCTTATTATGTGTAGTTTGAATACATAATGTAATTTATATATACATATATAATTTCATGTTGAAACTGTATCCTTATAATATGTTATAATATATATTACATATATATGCGTGTATATATTATTATTTATACATAATGTTAGTAATATGTTACTGTACCTTATAATATGTGATACACGATACATGTTATATATGTATTTGTACTATATCCTTATATATCTTTTTTGAATAGTATATCCTTATATATCTATATATATGTGTGGTTGTTCTCTTTTGTTTATATTGATATTTACATTTTGTTCATACATAATTATTTGTCATATTTATTTATTGCATTAGTACTAAAGGCCTTATTGTTCCGGTACTCTATTGGGAGTGACATCTCGGTCTCTGGGTGTCATCTCCTTTGACTGTCATGAATATCGAGGCAAATTTTAAAACTGTCATGCATACATGCATTTTAGGAACTAGAATTTAAATTAAATTGAATTTTTATCTTTCTTAATAAATACGATGCGAACCTTTAGGTACCAATTTTGGGCGTTGTGTGGTACTAATCATTCCCCATGCGTAACCAACTCCCGGACCCAAAATTTTCTTTGGTTTTATTTTCCGATGTCCGGTCTACCTAAACCAAGTGACCGGTGGCGACTCCAAATTTTTGTAGGAAATGACTTTTCGCAAAAAAATAGTCGTTATAGGTACATGGCATTCAACTTTTCAAAATCTTTTTGATTAGAAAAAAAATTATCACGCATGTTTATAATGTTCAACTTGTGGTTTTATATTTATTATTTAATATTTTTTTATTTGTTACTTAATATTTACTTGATAAGAGTTGATGTTTTTAACTGTGTTTTGAGTTTTACATGATATAATGACCTAAATTGAGATATGACATAAAAAGATTATGAGAAACTGTTTTGGTTATTTGTTATGTCTCCATTGTCCTCGAGAGAAAACTCTTTATCGGTAAACTCTACTTTTATTTTTATTCTTTAAACTACAATTTTAAAGTGCGAGAAACCATGGTGATTTTGCTAGAAATCAATAATTCTTCTGCGTCGAAAAACTCGACTATAGCTTCTCCCAAGTTCAAGTTACAAAAAATTGTCTTGACCCAAGAATTTTTATGAGAGGCATTCCCTGAAGTTAATGCAAGCTTGATATTTATTTATTTCATGATATTATTGAATTTGTTTCATTCCCTGAAGTGAATGTAAACACTATAATTCACTATATGGTCAGTGAATAAATCTCAACTATGTTTCAAATTAAATTGAAATTATGTGGTCAGAGTATCACTGATGAGGATATGTTAGAAAAACATACTCTACTTTTCACGCAAATAATGTTAGACACAATATCGAGAAAAAAGTTTTAAAGGCCAACTGGCTCTACTCCATTTCCTAAAGTGAATGTGAGATTATATAATGAACAGAATAAGGGTCACATTAGTAGTTGTGATCACGATTGAAGCCATGAACATAGACATGAACAATATGATTATTTTAAAAATGTTTATACACACCAGAAGTCAGATTATAAGGATGACAATAATGATAAAGATCATTCTAATGAAGTGAAATTCTTTTTATTACCAATGTAATGTTATGAACCATTGGTCTCGTACTTACCGTACGCTGAAAACATCAACAATCATTGAATGATAAAGAAAAGAAAATGAAAGCAAATTCTGTTTGCGAAAATAAGGACGAAGATGATATTGGTCCAACTCATTTGGACATTGTTGGTCCAAGTCATTTGGACGTTGTTGATTTCTTTATAAACCTTGAAGGGAATACATTATCTTCTAATTATTCTCGTAACCTTGAAGAAAATGTATTCTTTTTTTTAATTTGCTTTACTTTATGTTTATTTACTTTATGCATTAATTATGACATTTATTTATTTTGTTTCACATGATTACTTATCAAATACAATCTATGGTGACGATTTATGCTTAGCAGAAGCATAATATATATTTTCTCATTTAAATGTAAGGAAAAATGTGAGTATTATATCTCATAGTATTGAAAATATTGATGCCTCAGAAGAGCAATAAGTTTTTGAGATAAAGCACATTATGAAAAGTGCAGAATTGTGAATATTGTAATAATTACCGCTAATGGTAGTAATATTGTCACCGCTAGAAGTGAAAATTTTAAGAGAAAAATATGAGTTCGCAAAATAATTTTTCGGAAATTATAGTTAACATATGTTATCAATTGGCACATGAAATAAGCTAATATGAATATAAGTTTTGGTAATTGAAAAATATGTTGAAAGCTCTAGAAGAGTTATGTATTGCTACCAAAAGATTAATTTTCATTGAAAGCTCCGGAAGAGCTAAATATATTCTTAATAAAAAAGAACAATTTTTGGTGGACAATGTATTATCAAGTTTCAAAGAAAACTTCTATTTCAAAATTTGTACCACACATGTACAAGTGAGACCGAATCACATATTATGGTAAACCAGAAGTTTACACATTCAGAAACATATAGACACACACATATATATAGTTGACATGATCGGTTAGATCATCCTGATTAATAATGATGCAAAAATTATTGAGATTTATATGCACATTTATTAAAAGAACCTGATGTTCTTGTGGTGTTTGTTCTCAAAGGAATTGATTAAATTCTATTTACTAAAAGAACACGAAGTTCTTGGTGTTGCTTGTTCTCAAAGAAAATGATTAAGATCTCATTTGCCAAAAGAACTTGAAGTTCTTGTACTAAAGTTGAGACTACATGTCTTACACATCTGAATGAAATATGGGCCCGTATATCCATAAATGTGGAAAGTTATTACATAATTTTAGTAGATGCATCTACATATGTATTATCAACTAACAACCAGAAGTTTGTGAGAATGACTAGAAAAATTTATAGATTATGCAATTAGATTATTCATCTTGCAAAAGCTAGTGAGTTTATATTTTAGGCTATATCAGTTGAAATAACTATTACAAAGCCTATTGATTGTGAACAAAATATTTTAGCAAAAATTTGATTAGATGTCTCCTATTTAATAGCTAAATTATGAGAACAAAATATTTATATGGTATTTTCATATAACAACACTTATACACATCAAGCCAATGAGTTATAATAAATTCTCCATTATGATTGGCTTTTGGTTAGAAGCCATATACTTCCCATTTTTTAATTTTTAAATGTGCGATATATTTTTGAATTGTTGCTCCATCACAACGCACAAAATAGGTATATAAAAAAGGGTTGAGAATATATATTGAGCATGCGTCTCATTTTATGTTTAAATTCTTAAACATTAATTAGAGAATAATTTATGACATGATTTTTTTCAACATCAGGAGGAGATAACAATCAACTGGATAAAGGAAAATGAATTATTATCACCTAGATCCTCGTATATGAACTAGAAGTTCATAAGATAATTCATGTTATTACATGTCAACTGCTAGACATATTTACTAACCTAATGAGAGTAATCAAGTCTCATAAACCGGCTGAAAGTGCTCTAAATTTGAATTACATATTAGAGCGAATGGATGTAAAGTATGCCTGAAGCATGATAGTTGAAATTGGTTTCAATGATCAAAATTTTTGTAAATGTAAAATAGTATGAGATGGTTATATATCAAAGGCGGGCGCTCCTGAAGAGACCCAAGACATAACTAATAATAAAACTCTAAAAGAGTTTCAGGCACCTGAAATAAAGAATAAAAATAGATCTCGACAAGTTATGTCAATACGAGAAAACAATGATAACAGAAAAGAAAATTTATCGACAACAATTTTACATAGAAAAATTCTATAGAAGTAAAGAAACAAAATGAGGATCATGTATAGAAATCTATCCAGAAGTATAAATATTGAATTGACCATTGTAGAAAGAGGCTTTGAACTTTTAAAAGAGAACTATTTGGACCAGCAGTCCAAACACCTAAAGATGTAATGCAAGTGAGGCACAAATAAGTAGTCATAAATAAGACTTGAATTATGATTTGTGAAGAATTCTAATTACTTCATGGTGGATGCAATTACTTTGGCAATTATGAAATATTTTATATGCGTCTATTTATTTTGTGGATCCCTATATAAGGAAAGTTATCCTTGAATGATTTAAAATGCCAAAAGCATTTGAAATTTTTTGAGGAAATTCATTTAGATATGTCCCTTTGAATATCTATATTTTGGCGCATTTGGTATTATCGCGTTAGTGAGTACTTATTGATGAGATATTATAAGAATGATATTATTTCCATGTGCATTTAATAATGATGATTGTAACAAGATTTGTTATGATATATATCGATAATTTGAACTCTTGAAGAGTTTCAAAAGTATTTGATTATTTAACAAGATAAATCAAATTTTTTCTCGACTTGAAGATCGAGCACGTAAATATGAATTTTTGTCCATGAATGCACACATGCCGAAAGAATCTTAAAAGATTCGATATGAATAAAGTGTATCTATTGAGTACTCCAATAATTCTAAGATTTTTGGATGAGAATAAATATGATTTTGGTCTAATCATATCTTAGTTACCATCTAAATGTTACAAAGATCATTACCTTTAGATCTTTCAAAACTTGATGCCTCTTCTAATCATGTAGAAATAATTGTTTTGCACGAGACAAAGCTGAAAATGTGTTTGGCTAAACATATCCAAAAGATATGTGAACTATTTTCACAAGATAAGATGCAAGCTATCTTGTGCAGAGATAATGAAAATTTTATATCTCAATCGAAAGGTAGATACATCAAATGTGACAAAACGAAACATATTTCTCTAAAGTTTCGTCCCTCATGATCTTCATAAGAATTGTATTCGACAAAATCTTTCATGCAATAATTTGAAAGATTTATTCACTAGTGCATAGTCTACTTCAACATTTTAAGATTGTATTCAAGATTCAAAGATCTAATGTGATGTTTTCATGATGGGGAGTAAATATGTGTTGTACTCTTTTTCTCTTAACCGAGGTTTTGTCCCAATGGGTTTTCCTGGTAAGGTTTTTAATGAGGCAACATGTGATGTGTATCAAAGATGTTTGTACTCTTTTCCCTTCACTAAGAATTTTTTCCCACATGGTTTTTATCTTAGTAAGGTTTTAACGATGCACAGTATCTTCATGGATATCCAAGAAGGAGTGTTATGAATATTTATTTATGGTAAATATCCATGTATTAAAGGAGAGTTTAATGTACTTTATTATTACGGTTTAATACCCATTAGAATTAGGGTTTTCATCTTATACCTATAAATATAAATCTGTAGAAAGCATTGTATAAAACTCAATATTGAGAATGAATAAAATCTCCATCTTTCTCTCATCTCTTTATTTCTATTCTCGTCCTTCTTTATTTTTTTCACAACAATTCAAGCGTGCAAAACTTTTTTTCATATATATTTTTTTAAAGATATAGAGATTATAATAAAATATATTTTAATTATTGTAAGCATTAAATAAGTAAATTTAACTAGTTGGGTCTTAATTAAGTTGATATTATTGTTGTTGCAACGTCTTAGACATTATATGTAACGACCCAAATATCGGGTTAATAATTTGGACCTTGGATTCAGATTTGAATCTTTCAATAGTTAAGATTTAATTTGAGAGATTCAAATTTGGGAGTCCATTAAATGGATTATTGGGCTAAATTAAATATGGACTTAAAGGTGAGTCTAAAGTAAAAATAAAAAGAGATTGCATGTGTTTAATATTTTATGGGGGAGATAGTGATGTTTGAAATTTAAAATAAGAGTGGGTGGTTGGAAAAAGGGAGAGATGATATGTTGGAAAGAAAAATAGGGGTTTGAAAAATAATGGAGGAGAGAGATTGGGGGAGAAGAGAAATAAGTGTTTTAGAGAGAGAGAACGCTAGAAATTTGTTTCGCCACCGGTCTTGCCATCATGGATGTCACCACCGACACCATCAGCTTTACCGTGTTATCCCGCTTCGTCTAATAGTCTTTGATCTGCTGTCTGGGCCGCTGTTCGTCGAGGTAGAGAAGAACAAGTTTTAGAAATGTTTGAAGAGGGTATTCCGTCACTTACCGTCGAATTTTAACACCATAAATGGCTTTAACTGCACAAAAATAGAGATCTAGAACTCGGTGGTAAATTTTCACCATCGAAAGCTGGCACACGCGCCACCATCTGTGCATGGGCGAGCTTCGGTAGTAGGTGGGAGCCAAACTAGCTGGCTGGTTGACCGGATCAAACCAACATGTTAATCAAGCCGCTAACCAAGTCGAGCCGTTAACCGAGTCATTGATCGCATTGCTAGCCGAGTCGAGTTGCTGACCAAATCGAGCCGCTGACCGCGTTGTTGACCAAGTCGTTGACCGATCTGTTGAATCTTTCTCAAAACTTTACCTAGGGTTTCTTGATATTTTGAGTCCGTTGGCACAACCCGTTTCGCCAAATTCGAACCTGGTAAGTTGTTTTTATGCGTTTGACCTCGTGGATTAGTTAGTGAATGAGGTTAATTAGTAATTGTGGTATTTGTATTTTTATGAGGATTGTTCAGGCTCGAATACTAGACCAAGATGAGCGTTGGAGGGGCTCGAGTAAGGATTTATCGATAATCACTTAAGGTTAGTACACCTCAAACTCCTATTACTTCGTGAGCATCATAAATATGATTGCTTTGCGTGTTAGTATCTGCAAAATAAGTAGATGATGAATATGCTTGTTTGGAGACCGACAATATGAGATTTTATATCTATGTGACGATTCTTTGGATTGTGTGTTGTTGTTTGAGCGCTAGAGTATGGATGTTGATGTATTCGATAAAAATGTGTGTACGAGATAAATAATGGTAATATACGAATAGATGGCCATAAAGCCAATAATTAATATTAATTAATTTAATACGTTAGTAAACCAACCCTAATAACTTTCATAAGCTTTAAGAATCGAATAAAGCCTTGTAATATCATAATCCGAGAAAATAGTACGAACCTGTTTGTAGGTTACCGATAAAAGCTTAAGCGTTTGAGGGTCGTATTGGTATGAGTCGACCTGTATCAATACTTGTGAAAATTAAAGATCTTTAGTAAACAGTTTTAGTATCGATACGCATGTGAGTATCGATACTCGAGGGTATCGTTTAGATACTCGTATACGAGTACCGGTATCCGATGCGATAAATAACCTATAAATGCAAATTAAAGATGAAAATTTACATGAATATTAATAATTGAATTATGTCTTGATAAACGAGATAACATTGACTAGTGGAGGCAATAAATGAAATTTTTTATACACTCCCCCATAATGTATTAACAACTTGGTAATGTAAAATAAGTGATGTATTGCCGATTAACAACAATATGAGATCATTGGAATCGTTACTTGCATGCCAGATAGACATGTTATTGGTTAAGTCAATGATTGATGAGATCTCGATATCCAATGAAAGTGTGTTGCAACATCATGGTTAGAGTTACCAAATAGAGGTTATCGATGCTATATGACCCGAGCCTCATTCGAAAATACTCAATGCGGGTTCCAAGTATGAGTGTATGTTCCGATGCTAAGTGACCGAACCTCACCCAAAGTGTCATTGCTCGATAAGGTATTCCGAGCAAGAGTGTACATTTCGATGCTATGTGACCCGGCCTTACCTAGAGTGTTTGTTCCGATGCTTTGTGACCTGATCTCACTCGGAGTGTATGTTCCGATGCTTCGTGATTCGACCTCACTCTAGAGTTGTTGCTGTTGATATGAGGTTTTGCCTAGATGATTTGATAAAATCTCGGGTATGGTTAATCTGATATAAAAACTACTATAGCTCTATCTTTTTCGGCCACCATGGCCCCCTTCTCACATATTAAAATTTTAACTTCAAGTATTGAAACTTTCATCGCTTCTGATAATATTTTAAGTTTTTGTAAGTACCAAAAATGTTATCAAACAGTGTAATATTTTTCAGTTTCATGTTTCAAATCTTTTAACATTTTCAGTTGGCGCTGCACTATAGCCTGTCGTACCACAAAACTACCTATAACTTGGCCTGCTACATAAATTGCATTTTGGGGCTACTTCTATTTCCCATAATTAAGACAAGTGAGGCTAATCAAATTAAACCAAATCTAGAAATAAGGAAAATCGAGAGCCACATCAATGAAAATTGTTTTGCTACTGTTGTTACAGACTTTGAAGACCTCATAATCCTTGCGAACAAAATATAACTTGCCCATAACATGGAGAACGACAACAAAAGTAATGAAACCGATGCGGTAAACATATACTCGTAGTGGTGGTTTGGACGTTCATTCTCGAATATTAGGACCCTTAAAATATACTCGTCTATATAACCCAATTTCAATTAAATTGTCACTTTAATTCGTAATTTCCTATATTAAATATGCGGTAAAAAAATTTGGTACCAATTTTGGGCATTGTGGGGGTGCTAACCCTTCTCCACATGTAACTGACTCCCGAGCCCTAGAATCTATGGTTTTGTTTTCCGATGTCCGATCTACCTTACCCAAGTGACCAGTGGCGACTCTAATTTTATTTTAAAAGTGCGTTTTAAAAGAAATTTCCCTTTTTAAAATATTTTCAAGTAAAAGCGGGAAACCCCCGAACCCTTCGAGTTTTCAAAAAACGTCGCTACACTTGTAACAAAAAGTTCCCCATAGAGTCACGAATGTAGTATTGTCCATATCATCGGGGGCACATCTTTATTTGATTATAACCTGAAAAACCATCTATAAAGGAGAACAATGAATGTTTTGTTGTATTATCGACCAGGGCATCGATGCGAGGAAGTGGGAAGTTATCTTTCGGGCTTGTTCAGATCCCGATAATCAACACACATACGGACGTTGTCGTCTTTATTTGAAACAGAAACTATATTAGCCACCCACTCCAAATATTTAACTTCCCGCAAAAACCCCCATCATACTGTTTCTTTACCTTTTCTTTTATTTTCAAGAGTACATCACGCCTCATTCTCCGAAGTTTCTGTTGGACCAGTTTGCAACCTTGTTTTGTAGGAAGTTTATGTACAACCACATTCGTGTTCAACCTAGGCATGTCTTGGTTAGACCATGCGAAGATATCTCTGAATTCTAAGAGTAGCTTGACGAGATATCTTCACGTTTTCACGGTAATGAATGTCCCAATATTCATTTCTTTCTTCTCACTTTCATTTCCCAAGTTCACTATCTCTACTGGCTCTTTGTGAGACAATATTTTTTTCCTCTTGCTCAACTATTCTCAATAGATCGGGTGATAGATCACAATCTTGATCCTCTTCAAAGTCCTGGGGTCCATCTAGACACACATCTCGCTAAAAAATGAGATCTGGATTAGTTTCAGTGTTGCTCAATACATTGATATCAGGGGACCTAACACGAAGTAATGATGTGCACTTGAACAAACGAACTAAATTTAGAAAAAAATGCAAAAAGTGCACAATAGTATAAGTGTTTGGATGAAAGAGGAAAAACGAATAAAGATGTTGGCTAGATAATACACACAAAATGTATTATTTTATTGACATAAGGACAGTAAACATATGCCATTTACAAAAAGACCCTTGTTGCTCTTGGGCCAGAGCAACAAGTGTGTTCTGGACATTACTCTGAAATACTCCTAAACACTACAGAGAGTTCTTCAGTAGTCCAATTGTTCAGAACAATTTCAGGGGTATAAGGATATATTCCCCTTAGGTATATCCTTTCATTCTCTCATTTAGTCACTATATTAATATCCATAGCTTCTAACATTTTTCCCATCTCAGCTTCTTCATCTTTCTTAACATGTTTGAAGTGGATGAATCCCCCTGACATAAAAGTTTTAGACAGACGGGGAAAAACCATAGGTTGCCAGATGACCTCTTTTCCTTTCAGAAGGGTTTTCTTGCTTCTTTGCAAGACTGGCGTACTGACCCTACATTGAAGATATTTCCCCAGTCCTCGGCCGACCTGGGCTCTTCTTTCCATCGTCATTTTGATTCCCGTCTTTGTGGCCCTAGACAGTCTTAGAGTTGGAATATGGCTCCCTTCGGCTATGAAGGTTGCATTAACAAACTCAAATAATAGAAATGAGCACTCTATGGCCTTCTCATTAGTCTCTATACAAGGGGCATCACTAGTGATGGAAGCTATGATGTCTTCTTCGGCATTCACGGTGACCAGCCGTCCGTCGAGAATAAACTTTAGTTTCTAGTAGAGGGATGATGGAATTGCCCTAGCTGAATGGATCCAGGGTTTTCCCAATAGACAATTATATGTAGGTTTGATATCCATTACCAGAAAGTCTACATCGTATGTGCTTGGGCCCACTAGTAATGACACTTCAATTTTTCCCATCACTTGTCTCTCAGTACCGTCGAAAGCTCGAACTAGAGTGCTACAAGACTTCATATGAGAACTGTCTATTGGGAGACTGTTCAAAGTGGCCGATGGGAGGACATTTAAGGCGAATCCATTGTTGATCAGGACTCTTGACAACATATAGCCTTTGCAGTGAGTAGTAATGTGCAGGGCTTTATTGGATCTCATGCCTCCTGAAGGTATCTCATCATCATTGAAATAGATAAAGTTATCAACATTCAGATTGTTCACCAACCTGTCCAATTTATTCACCGAAATGTCGTTAGGAACGAAGGTTTCGTTCAACACTTTTAACAGCGTATTCTGGTGCGCTTCTGAACTTAGTAGTATAGATAGTATTGATATACGGCCATTCAGTTTACGAAGGTGTTCAACGACATTGTATTCACTATGCTTCAAGAATTTTAATAATTCTTTCACATCTTCCTCTTTAACCGGCTCGTTGATTGGTGATTTAGGTTCAACATCTTGTGCCTTCTCGGGTTCGATTTCAAGGCTTTCCCTTTTGGATCCTCTGTTTCTTTGGTAACATATCGCCTCCCGCTCCTGGTGAAGAAACTGACGTCATTCACCTCTTTTGAAACAGTCTTCGGAGTCTCCTCTTCCTGAATCATTACTTCACAATCATACTTCCATGGTACTTTCTTATTAACATTGTAAGGAAAATGCCCCAGTTTTTGAATTGTGACCTTCACTCCTGACCACTCACATCCTTCGTATTTCCTCAGTCCTAAAATAATGATAACCGAGAAATTGCCCCCATAATTATCCCTAGGGGCTCCTTGTTCTAAAACACAGACATCTGCCTCCTCTAACTTTATTTCTTCAAAAAAAAAAAAACTCTAATTCTTTGTTCTCAATCAATTTCTGAACGAGGGCCTTGAATTCTGCACAGTCTTGGATATGATAATTCTTTTCGCCATGGTATGGACAGTAGTCATTGGAAGCTTATTTCACGTCTCCCGAGATTGGTTGCACCAAGCCCATTTCGACCGTTTTTTTCCAAACTCACCTTAACGGAGACTTCACTTCTTCGACGTTGGTTTTGATTCTTCTGTTCTGAATTGCCAAAAATTGTATTTACGCCTGACTCAGCGTGATTAGGCAATGGATTCCCAGCCGTACTTGACCCCACAGAGTCATTGAACCTTACGACCACCATCTGTATAAACTTTTCAACAAGTTTTTTAAAAGTCATGCAGTTCTCGATAGAGTGTCCTGCAACTCCAGCGTGATAGTCACATTGGGCATTGACATCGTACCATTTCGAGTAAGGGGGTTGTATCGATTTTGTGTAGAATAGAGATACCACATGCGCATTATACAAGTTCTTGTATAACCCACCGGAAGATATCGGGATATGAGTAAATTCCATATCTTCTGCTTTCGCCTTTTGATTTGATCATTGTTTCGAGGAATTTTAGGTATTCAAGGTAACAACTTTGGGTTGTTTGACTGTCAGCTGCTTTGTATAGCTGACATTATAGACACCTGTAATCCTGGCCTCGCCCTTTTTTCTCATGTCGTTTGACTTCTTTGTGTTTTCTTCATCTTCAATTTTTCCACTTCGGATTGCATTTTTAATCATTTCTCCATTCATTATTATGCCGGAGAAGTCCTTTGTGGTGCTCCCTATTATATGGCCGAGGAAGGGTTTCTTCAACGTTCCAACAAAGAGCATCACCTTTTTTTTCTCCAACAGTGGTGGTTGGACTTAAGCTGTAACGTTCCTCCATCGTTGTGCATATTGTCTGAAACTCTTATCCGATCTTTTTCCATATTTTGTAGCGTCACCCGGTCAGGTGTTATATCAATAACATGGCTGTATTGTTTTACAAATGCCTGAGCCAAGTCCTTCCAAGAGTTGATTTTGGCACGACTTAATTGGTTGTACCATTTTACAGCGGACCCCGTTAGGCTATCTTGAAAATAGTGAATTAAGAGGGGGGTCGTTGTTAATGAATCCTGTCATCCTCCTGATGAAAATTGTGAGGTGAGCTTCAAAGCAAGTGGTCCCATTATACTTTTCAAAATCATGCATCTTGAACTTCG
This sequence comes from Hibiscus mutabilis, assembly GCA_019671005.1. Taxonomy (NCBI): domain Eukaryota; kingdom Viridiplantae; phylum Streptophyta; class Magnoliopsida; order Malvales; family Malvaceae; genus Hibiscus; species Hibiscus mutabilis. Next base: position 5,095,943 of record CM033717.1, on the reverse strand, counting down.
GGGGAAGCACCAACTCGGGAACCAGGCTTAACACTCTTGCATCCATCCTGGGAAACTAATCTACACTTTCTATAGACCTGAACTTTTTTTTCCAACTGTTTGCATTGATCCTCGAGCTGTTTGGGTAGTTTGACTTTTAGTTTTTCGATCTCATTAAAATCTGAAACAACATATTCGCTAGGGTCATCGTGAACGGTCATTCCCCCTTGCAAGGAAGACTCAGCCTGAACGACCGACTACTTTGCCATTGGAGTCACTATTGATAGATGAGCCTTACTAAGAGGATGCCCCGAGTCTTCTATCAGTGCACTGGGATCTATAAATACCCTTTCTTCTTTTCAGAACCTTTCCCGGTTAGCATTGCGGCTATTCTAGCGAACAGAGCTTCTTGCGATTATGAAATATGGTCACGAGTTTCTTGTTGTGTTCTTTCTAGCTTACATTCAATATCTTTCCTAATGTCTTCGTATGCTTGTTCAACTTTTTCCAATCTTTCTTCCATGTCTCTAGCTTTGCTTCTAGTGAAGTAAGGGTGTCAAATATGTATTTTTGTATGCCTCATAATTTACTGCGATAATAATCCCTTTCGAATTAAAATCTTAGTAAAATGATGCATCATGATGTAGTATGATGCGAATGCAAATGAGAAGATGCGGTGTACATGTAAAATACATATTATATTAGTACCACAACATATTTTACACAAATGTGTTGATTTCAGTACAACTTTCAAAAGGAAACTCGCATCGAAACAAGTTTATTTACATAATGTGGGCCTATTTCACATATACTGCTTAGCCTTAGCACCTAGAATCTTAATCTTCATGAGGAGCCATGCCAGCTTCTTGCCCCTATTAGATTCTGACTCAGTTTGCAGGCTCAAAACGTCGGCTTGAATGGCTAAAGTCTGCAAGTGTTCTGCGACCTCTCGTACCTGGACAAAAGCTTCAGACATAACATGGTCTCTATCCCGAACTTGATCCTGAGATTGCTTTAATTGTGCCTGCCAATGCTGATCATTCCACTGTTGGATTTCTTCTAAATTTTTAATTAGCCCCTGACAGGTCTGCAGAGCTAGTTCTAATTCTTCAACTTGTTTCTTCAGAGTCTCATTCTCATTTTTACTTGCTTTTAATTCAGCTACAGAGTCTCGGCTATGGTGCCTCTGTAGGGAATCTTCTAGTTCTATAATTTGTCTTCTCAACTCTGCTTTCAGACAATTCTTCTTCCATGGTCGTTTATTGTGCTTGGGCATCTTTAAATCTTCTTTCCCAGAGATATGCTCTCTCATTTTCTTCTCGAATCTCAAGCTTCCATTCAGCAGATATCTTTCATAGACCGACATATCTTCCTAATGCACGAAGTTTTTTGTAATCATTCTATAGATCGCTCAAATCTTCTTCGGCTTTGCTTTTCCCTTTTCTCATCTTCTCGATCTCTTGTTTCCTGAGACTGCATGTCGAACTTCAACTGGTTCCTTTCATTTTCTAATCTCGAAAACTGACTTTCCATCACGAAGTACCTTCTCTCAACATCATGCTTCGTGATTTCCATCTCGGAGGGATCCACTTGTAAATGTTCCTCTATTGGTACATTATTTTCTAGATTTGGTAGGGGACAACATCGTTGATTTTCACGCTCATCCATCATTGATACTTCATCGTAACTCTAGGTTTTTCATCGAACGATTCCATCCTACACGGATGCTTCCACGCCTTAGTGATCATGGAAACATTTTTCTTGTAGTCCTTACCCTTGTATGGAAATTCACAAGTTGCAAGCCCCCTTGTCACCGGGATGAACTGTCTTGATCTGTATTGTTTAGATACTAGTAACAGAGCATATCCAGTTGCACCCTATATCCCAAGTAGAGGGACTCAATCATAGTCTCCACACTTGTATATGATACTGTCAGGGAAGAACCATCGTGCTTTTCAGACGATATCTTTTTCTTGGAGGTTTTGAAAAATGGCCTTCCAATTGTCATAAGAGATGTTCTCCTGCCTTTGTGTGGACACGAGATCTTTGACTGGTGAGTAAATTTTGAAGCATGCCCGATATGAGATTTTCTCTGGCTTCCAGAAGTGACTATAAAACCAGATTAACAGAAGCTGAGCACAGCTGATGAACCTTCCCTCAACACTTCTTTTACAAGAACCGAGAGACCTGAAAGTTTTAGCTAGGATGGCTGGAACGGGGGTAACTCTTTTATCAAGGTGATCTAACAGTTCCATAACAACATCATCGATGTACCCTAACGATTTGGGAAAGATAACCAAACCGTAATGTCCAGGGCAAACATTTTGAACTATTTTTCTCGCTTGGACTCGACTTGTATCAGGTCCCGTATGAATCTCCAGGCGATACACCTAGTTTCCCATTTTACCTTAATCCTGGCTTTTTCCCACTATTCATCCATGCCAGTCATCTTGAGCAGCTTTTTCTAAAATGCTGGAGAATCAAGAGACTTGAAACAAGCTTTATCAACCTGGAGTTTTGGGCAACAGATCAAGGTAGTGTATTCTTCAATGGTTGGTACCATATCAACATCTCCTAGGGTAAAGCAACTGTACGCAGGATTCCAGAATTGGGCAAGGGCTCGGAATAAAGCTTTGTCGATACTGACATCTAGCAGATAAGGCAAATCACCGCAATGGGCGTAGAACAATTGCTTATTTTCTTTATCCCACTAGTTATAGATTTCTTTTAACTTTTGTAGTTGTTTCTGAGTCGATCTAATGCTAGTGGAATCCCCGAACTCTGACTTTTCACCTTTTAAAAGATTGTCCCCTTTCTGGTGTTGAGTTTCTTTTGACCACCTCAGTACGCCTGGGTTTCCTTCCACCTTATCAAGAAATTGGTTCTCCATAGCTAATCCCTCATAACGGCTAAACTTGCCTCAACACATTTTGATTAAATAGAATAAAAAATACAACGCAAGAACAAGAAAACAAAGACAAAAGAAACATGTTAGTCTCAAAATAAATGAATAATATCGAAATAATAGACAAAAGCTAAATTAAAATAATCATAGAACATGCTTTTCTACCCCACATACTTTCAGAAAAACAAAATCCTACCATATCATGATATCTACCCGCATGCTTGTCTTGCATAAATATAGGCATAGTATATAGCATATTGTACTGCGAAAAGGAAATAAATAAATAAATAAATAAAACTAAAGTTAAAGAACATAATTAAAAGGCATTAAAACCCCACATCTCTCTCTATAATGCACCTATCGGGTGACTCCCTAAATAGGCAGAGGTTCGGCATGGCTCTAAATAGGGTGGGTTTCTACGGTTCATTATATGTGGTTGGGTTCTAACAAAGGTACCCAAGTGGTACTCATTATCCTGCTAAGGCTAGTAAGCATAACTCAGGGGGATACATTTCCCTAGGTCTGCACGGAGATGAAAATCTCACGAAGACAAAGGGACACATATCCCGGAAGCGATTCACCATCCTACACGGAGGGGGTACCTCACGAAGGCGTAGTTTCTCGCTCCCACTTAAAAGGGACGGATCTCGGATTCAAAGCTCATGATATGAAAACTTAGAAGACATTTTATAAAAATTTTGTAAAAATTTTCAGAAAAAAGGGATCACAAAATTAAATTAAACCAAATTAATATTTTCTACTCATTAAGACAAAAGGTAACTGACTCATGGCTTGACTCTAAAAAAAGGTCCACAGCGGAGTCGCCAAGCTGTAACAACGGGGGAGTCGCCACCAATCTTTTTTTAGGTGAGATTGGATCACCTAAAAACTCGGTTATTTTAATAAAACTTGCTTTTGTCATTTTTATTAAACAACGAGTTTTGATCTGCAAAACCAGAAAAAAAGGTTCGGGAGTCGGTTATGTGTGAGGAAGGGTGAGCACCCCCACAACACCCAAAATTGGTACTTAGTTGATTACAAATTGTTTTAATGACGAAAATTAATAATTCGAATTTAATTTAAAATATGTAATCCCTTGAAATATTTTAGAAGAATATTTTTCATATGAAAGGAATTTACACCCCAACACCCGGGGCATAATTCCTGTTAGATTCCCAAATAAAGGGAATCGATTTTAAAAAATTATAGTTTAAAGTTAAAACTAATATTTTGTAATAGAGACTAACAAAAAGCAGCACCCTTACGCCCGAGGTACGTTTTTCACGGTAATCCCTATTAAAAAAGTCATTTAAAATTCGATTAATAAATACATTTAATAATAAGGAAATAATGATGTCAATAGTAAAAATAATAATTAGTAGAGTATATAATATTAATAATGTATAATCATAATATTAGTAATAATAATAATAATACGTATATATATATACATAGTAATATAATAGTAAATATAATAATAATAATAATACAATGACCGGAATCGAATAAAATAGAAATTAAAGTGCAAAATTAATAAGAAACAATGACTAAAATTAAATAAAACAGGAATTAAAGTGCAAAATCATAAGGATACAAAAGTACAGTGACCAAGGCTGCGATTTCCCCATTAAAATGACGCGGATCCTCCCTTCGGGTCAGGTCCGATCTAGAGTTACACCAGGCCCTAAACGACATCGTTTTATGCAGGCCTTAAATACAAAATTTGAGCCAAAAAACTTCATTTGTATTAAATGTTTACAAAAATTCCCAGATTTCTCTAAATTCTCTCTTCCCACTCCCTGTCGAGCTCGGTTGCCGGTTCGAGCACCACCGTGGGCCGTTGTTCGCTAGCGACAGCTAGCCGCCGCAAACGGTGGCCTGAACACATGCAAATGATGGTTTGGGTTCGGGCCCTAAATTTGATTTCAAGGTTAGTTTCTCCTAAATTCCTCTCATTTTTTTCAGATCTTAATAAATTCGAAGGGCTTTTTATAATTTTTTACCTTTTCAGATTATTTTGTTGGTTCGGTTCTATCCCTTCTCTTTTTTTTTTTTTCAATCTCTAAGTCTCTCTAATCTCTATTTTTTATTTTTTTTGTTTCAACCGATTTTCTTCCTCTCTTTTTGCAGATCGAGCCCCCTTTTATAGGGCTTCGGTTTTGGGGTGATCTGGAAAGCAAAGGACAGATGGAGAGTGGTGGGTTTGAGTTTAGGCGGTGGTGGTGGCAGAGGAGATAAACATCTGGGCTTTGATTTTTAAGGGTTTATGCTTGTTTAATCAAGATTTGATTTGGTTTGACTGTGTCGGCAAGAACTGATGGCGGCGTGCGACTTGGACGACGACGGCTTCAGTAGCGTATGCTTGACAGTAATAACGTCAGCTGATGAATGCGGCGACGGCTTTTAGCAAGGCCGTAGCTAGGGTTTTTCTTTGTATTATGGTTAGGGTTAGATTAAGATATTGAGTCTGTATATTATTAGGTCGGGTATAATAAAAATGGGGGTTAATAGGTATTGGTTTATGGATATGGGTATTGGTTTATGAATATGGGTTATTGGGTTGTATAATATATGGACAAAATTGGGTCACTACAATAAGCATGGTGAACGGGGCTTAATCCTCTGTAACGGCAACTGATACACGTGTAGAATTAAGAGAAAGACGAGCAATCCTTTGCAACAGCAACCGATACACGTGTACAATTGATGATGAGTTCAACATTACAATTTTCAGTTCCCACACAGCTTCTTCCGTCCACAACCTTGGAACGGGGTCCCGCATATTAACTTCACTCTTTAATGTTGCTGCCTCTATTTGGTAGCTTTATCCCGCACCACAATTCACTCGATATTTTTATTTCTTTATTCTTCTTTTGTACTCGCCCTTAGAGTTGGCAAACGAGTTTGCTCGGGTACGGTTATTTTGGTTCTAGTTATCTTGAGTCTGGTTATATTAGATTTTAGTTCGAATAGATTCAATTTTAACTTGAGTTAATATAATTTGGGTCATATTGTGTTGGTTAATATCGGTTCGGTTATTTTCAAGTCGATTCAATATGTGTCAATAGGAGATTCGTCAGCTTTTGATTTAACCAACTTTTAGATCAGTTAGTTTCAGTCTGATTTTTAGGTCGAACCAGTTTTTTACACCCTTATATATAATTTTTTAGTAAGTTTTGAGGTAGTTTACATCCCATCTTTATTTATTTCTTTTAACATCTTTTATTTATTTCGGGTTGCTTTCAGTCTGAATTGCTTTTGGTTCAAGTTCGATTAAAAATATTCTAATTTATTTCAGTTCAACTAAAATTTAAGTCGAATCAATTTAATTTATTTTGAGTTTCAAATTAAATTAAATTTAATTTCGAGCCGATATTAATACTCAAATGGAATCTCGAGTCAAATTTAGCGGGTCTACTTGCCCTCTCGGCTTCCTTTTCTGTGGCTGTCTCCGGCAGCAGAATATATTAAGCCAGCCAGCCAGCTAGCCAGACTCAGTCCGGTTAGCCATCATCATCTCACATTTAATTTGGTCATTTATTTCAGGAACCACTTACCTTTTCCACGACACATATTATATATATGGACCAGAATCCTTCTCACTCTTCAATTGATTTTGATAATTCTTATCTCCGTTATAATAAAAGCCAGGGAACCCCATCTCACTATTTTTCCTTACCACAATGTCTATATGAGTACATGCTTGTCCGAAAACATGAAATTTGTGAAACAAAGCTTGTTCCACTCCAAAACCAAACACATCAACTAGTTTCTTTTCAATGAGTCAGTGCGTTCCCAGTTGGGATCTGGACGATAATCATGCCACCGCGCGCCACCTGCTCCGCTCTAACTCCAACTCCACCGCCCCCGATGCTCACATGTAAGTATATGTCAAGATTGGTATTAACAACAGATTTACTATCAAATTCATGGTTTACCAAGTTTTCATTTTTGGGTTGGCAGGTCGGAGTATGAAGTAGCAGAACTGACGTGGGAAAATGGCAAATTAGCCATGCACAGTTTAGGTTCGACACGTGTTCCGGCTAAGCCCTTTATTTCCTACTCTCCTTCTAAGTACAGTACTTGGGATAAACCACGGGCTAATGGCACTTTGGAGTCCATAGTGAACCAGGCCACTCGGGTGCCGTCTCTTAAGGTTTCTCTTCACGGCGGTGGGGATGAAATCATGCCCTGTTTAGACCACCACCGTGCTGCGGCGGATGCTTTGGTTCCTTGCTCGAAAAGGTCGACGGAGCACCGGACTACACACGTGGTGGAACTGGAATCCATACCAGGACTCGGAGGATCTCGCTTGGTAGGATGCTCCACTAGGGTGGGATCCTGTAGCGTTCCGGACGAAGTACTCGTAACCGGGAAACGCACACGGGCGGGGGCGGCGCGTGTTCGCGCAACACCCGAGTGGAGCGGCAAGGAACAAAGTGCAAGCGCCAGTGCCACGTTCGGGCGAGACAGCCAATACGTTACTTTTGATACATATGAGAAAGATTTGGGCGCCTCCCTTGGTTCCCCGGAAAACACAAGCTCGACGAAGCCGTGTACCGAGGCCACCACCACCGCCAATGACCATGACTCCGTATGTCACAGCAGACCCCAAGTAAAGTTCTTCCATTTAATTATTATTTCATGTTGAAACTACAAATACACATTTTTTTGTGAATTTTCTTTTGGTTAATGTTAAAGAGGAAGGAAGCTGAAGAAGACAAGAAGGAAACTGGGAAATTTTCAGTTTCAAATAAAAGGAGCAGAGCTGCTGCTATCCATAACCAGTCCGAACGTGTATGCCCTCTCCACCTTTAATTAAATTCGATTTTTTATAGACTTTAGCCAAAAATTAATATAGTAATGAAGTTCATAAGTATTTGTTTAATTATTTGGGTGATTTTCCAGAAAAGAAGAGATAAGATAAACCAAAGGATGAAGACGTTACAAAAGCTGGTTCCCAATTCTAGCAAGGTACGATTTTTTTTTTATATCTCAGCTCTGTCAGGTTTGTGACGTACGGAGGTAGTATTCATGGCTAAGAATTACTTCAAATTTCGGCAATGGTCAAAAGAAGAAACAGTAAACAGTAGTTGAATCAATAATTCTAGTTTGTATATACTCCTATATCTAAAAAAAATAAGATTTATGTAGATCTATATAGGCCAAATTATTCTATTAGTCTGTATACCATGCTAAAGTCATAGATTTTCTCTCTTTATTCTAATTTATTTAATTTTTGTTTATATAGTTTTAAAATTTTAAAATTTTGATCTTAACTAACGTCAAATTCTACAGTTTTTTCTTAGATAAACCTCGGAACGAAAATACAATACAGTCAAAACATATCGAACTTGACTCTAACAAACGGACCTCACCAAGAACTGAATAACACAACCTCAACAATAACATAAGCGAATTTTTATTATTGGTTCATATAATATGCGTAAGCTGTAGACTTAGTTTTCTTGTATTATTTAGTTTAAGATTGAAAATTCTGAATTTTAAAAGTGTGGGAGAATATAAAACAATTGAAAAAGGAAATCCAATTACCGTAACTTTGTAGAAAGTTGAAGGGAAAAAAAGATAGAGCCTTATCTATATGGATCGCTAACAAACTATAAAGGAGTAAAGGACCTACATAAGAGGTATACTACAGTGATAGAAAAACAAGAACAAAAAAGCTGACGAATAAATTGTAGCAGTAGCAGTCTAGAGTCTTGCCACTTGCTACCTTTCACTGTCAATTTAATGATTTTGTATGTAGGCGAAGGTTTCTCCATTTTTGGGTCTTCAAGGTCCTCTCTACAAGTACTACTTTTTGGTGGATTTTTCAAATAAAAGATGCTTTCTTCTTCTTTTTATCTGTTGCAATTTGAGGGTTACTTTTACTAAATACTTCAAACAACTTCGTCCACTCCCGGTTATTCATGACTTTGTCTTGATTAATTCAGACTGGCTCGCATCGCACATATGATTTTGGTAGGTGAGTATCCCAACAAAAATTTTATGCATACATAAGACCTTGAACTCGAGACCTACTTAAGCGATACAAGCTGGTTAATAATTGGACCAACGTTGTTGGTACTATCGACCCATTATTAATTATCCTATAAACACACACAATTCCAATTTCATTCATCGTTTTAGTCTTAACCAGCTTTTTAGTACAATAAAAGAATAGTTGGCATGGCATATATGAGATTAGACGTAAAGTTACTATGAAGATTCCTTCGATTTTGATCCTTGTCTTGGATGCTTGATCTAGTTGAAATACATATTTCATAGAGCAGTTGTATGTATGTATGTATGTTGATAAAAAGATCGAAAAGTTCCCATATTAAACTTCACTAGACAGCTGCCGTCTTCAGACATAGGAAGCTAGTTATAAATGTGGTCCAAAACAAGTTTTTGGTTCAAATGGTTGTGGGAATTTCGGGACTGTTTCAATGATCCTAGGCGACATAACAGTTTGCCATGGGGACAACTTGACACAAGATTGTCGGTGCGGAGATAACAACCTTTAACAACTTTGCATACCCTTTCATGTTAGGCCACTATTGTTCCTAGTCATGTTCCAAATCTGTCTATGCCATATGAATCTAGTCGGTACATATATATCACTGCACCTTAATAGTACAGAGAAGTGTTAACTTGGTATTGGTGCCTTGGCGAGTTGGTCATGCATGCAATTCTAGTACAGTGAGACATAAATTGAAAAGTCTAGTACTTTGTCGTGCAGACAGTTAATTTGATTTCTTGTTCTATTACAGACTGACAAGGCTTCAATGCTAGACGAAGTGATTGACTACCTGAAACAACTGCAAGCACAAGTTCAAATGATGAATAGGATGAACATACCACCAATGATGTTGCCTATGGCAATGCAACAGCAACTCCAAATGCCGATGATGGCGCCTGCGTTGGGAATGGGGATGGGCCTGGGTGTCATGGATATGAACACTATCGGCCGTCCCAACATCGCCGGCATCTCTCCCATCGTGCCTAATCCTTTCATGAACATGACTTCCTGGGACGGCTCCGGTGAACGGTTACAACAAGTTGCCGCTGCAATGCCGGACCCTCTTTCCGCATTTATGGCGTGCCAGTCACAGGTAAAAAAACACCATACTCCATTGATGCTCTTTAAGGATCACATAGATATGATATAGTGTATGTATACATTATTAATATATCGCCTGTTTGGTGCAGCCGATGACCATGGACGCTTACACCCGGCTGGCTGCTATGTATCAGCAAATGCAACAACAACCTGCATCTGGTTCTAAGAGCTAAGCTTCAAGCCATTACATTTAGCTACGTTTTTTCATATATACAAATTGTTCATGTAGTTATTTACTTCTTAATACAAGCGTGTGAGTAGTAATTAGTACTTTGATTGCTTGTTTCAAATTGTTCTCTTTGAATCTGTAATATCAATATCAATGCTCCTATGAGCCGTGAACAAAACCAGTGATACGTTGATTTAAAATCGTTGTGAAGTTTTGCGTTCGTCCCTGGCTGTACTGTAATTGAATGGTGGGTGATCAATCAACATCTGCATTTTCTGTCAAGTTTCCTATGCCTTAAAGGAGGCATCTTAACGTGTAGTGTTCACGAAAAGATAAACATTTAAATGATTGGATACTCATTTGTCAACTTGTAGTTTGGAAGCCACCACTCGTTTTGTTCTAAAGGGGTCCCTCACAATTTTCTCCATTAACTTTGGCCTTTTGGATAATCAGAATCTTACATACAGATTACAGTTTTTTAGGGTTGTTAGAGAATAAATAAACGGGTTGAGATTATTTTTTTTTTCAATAATTTTATTTTTTATCGTTAATCTCACTTATTCATTTACTCTCATCCAATAGTCTAGAAAATGTGTAAAATTTAAAAATTTTACATGGTGTAAGAGGGATTACACCTCTATATATGGAATAAAAATATTGTCCTCCCTTTCGGTGCCTTTTTTACGTTCCAATATAAAAAAATTAAATTTTAACCTCTAAACCCTAATCCTAAACTCTAAATCTATTTTTTTAGTGTGGATACAAATAAAGTCACTAAAAAGGACAAAATTTTTTATTTCTATATAGAGATATTAAGATAAGTTTAACCTTCTCAACTTCAAAATAAATAATGAAGTGGTTTTTACTAGCCTTATAGATTTTCCTTTTAGTTTCTTAAGATATTCATTGAAACGAATTTGATAACTAATCAATCGTGTTTTATTAACTCATATAAGGGTAGACGCATTTTGTACGAGCCCGGTAGATTTTCTTTGACAATGATCAAGGATAATTAATAATGGGACCGATTTGTATTAGTCGATTTTGTTCATTAGCTACACAAAATGTGAAAAACTTGTGCTAGTTTTCAACGAAGGGACCCCAAAAGATTTTTATATTTTGCTGTTGTGAACACCATTGACGTGAATGTGATAGGCAGCCATATCATGTTTAAAGCATACACCAGAGTGTATGATTAGTTGGAACGCTTGGACGATGAGATCACCACATGCTTCCTTCTTTTTCTTTCATTTTTCCAAAAATCTAAGCCCTCTTCCCCACCTAATTTCTTAGGGTCAGTTTAATCGAACTCATTCGAGTAAATTATTGTCGATTGAGTTAGTTTTATTGATTTAGTCGTTGAGGATCTCGATTAAATCGATCGGTTATGAATTATTAAAATTTAGTTAAACGTGATTTTATACTTATTAGTAAGTGGTATTAGAGTTAACTCTTGAATTTTATTCCAAACACTTAGGTTAGGTTTTTCTCTTTTAACCTAGCTGCTATCTCAAATCTCTGCCACCCGTAACTTTATTTTTCTTTCTTTTGTTGGTGGTCGGCAACCACTTTTAGTATTGATTGTCGATCATTAGGTCTATTATTTTTCTTATTTTTTCATATTTTAATAATAATTTCTGTCTTTGTGGCACACGTTTTTTCTGTCCTTGTGACATGTTTTTATTTGATTTTTGTGGTTCGTTTCATCTGTCCTTGTGGCATGATTTCAACATATCTTAGTGGTTGGTTGATGTTCGTACAGAGATCTTCACGACGCTAATATTTGATTATAGTTTTATCGGTGGTCTTAGAAAGATAGATCCTCACTCGGTTGATGATTGGTTGCTGATGTAATCAGACTTAAGTAGCGGAGCAATCTGCCTGATAACTTGGTTCACTCGCCACTCCTTTTTCACCACATAAAACGTCTCGAATATAAACAAGGAAATTTAAGAAAATTTCTGAATTTTGGTATGTTAATCACGATGAAAATGTTTGTTTTTTTTGCACCATTGTAAAAGATTTTTAGTAGATTTATTTTTTTATTTTAGATGCATTGTACTGTATTATTTTTTATAGTAATTAATAAAATTCAAATTAAGAAAGAAATTTAAAGATTAGGAAAGCAAAATTCGCAACGAGAGTGTTGACGAGGGAAATTGTCACGTCAAATATTTAAAAAGATGCTTTAACTTCTTTCCCTAAATTTCATGCATCAGCCAACCATGAGTCATCGAAAGAAAGCTAGATAACTAAACTTAGGAGTGATCTCGGTAACAATATTAGGATTTTGTATGTGAAAAAATAATTAAAGTGAGATCAACATAAAATAAGACATGTGTAAAAGACGAGATTTAATATAGTTCGAGTAAAAGAATCAAATAATTTATTATTAACATAGACAACACAAAGAGTACAAATACATAATTATATATATATATATATATATATCTTAGAACCTCGTTGAACTAAAACACTATTCCCAATGTCCTCACGATACTCATCTCTATAACATAGTTCCTATAGTTGAAGGGATCTTAAAAGTGGTTATATCTTTCTAAAGTAATTTTCTCTCAAATAATTCTTCACTCATAATTTTAAAGGTTAAATTTAGTTTATATTTATAGACTCAAATATTTGATCACCTAAAAATCGTATTCAATAAGATCTCTTATCTGATATGGATATTTACTCGTTAAAGTAAACTTTAATTACCAAATAATCCCCAACCACTATAATTACAATCATATCCAACTTAATTACTAATTAGAATTTAAGTCAAAACATAACAACTTAGATGACAATTTGAACAATTTAATTAATAGATATGTGTGCGTCTATCTAGATTTAAAATAAAACATAATTATAATTTAGAACTACACGGGTTGTCACCTAACTATCACTCTTTTTTTTGTTTTAGTCACCAACTAATTTTTTCGTCAAAATCGCCCCTCCCGTTCGATACTTTTCATGTTTTAGCCCCCCTTCGTTAAAAATCTAACGGAATCGTTGACTTGGTATTTTCTATTTTTTATTTTTCACGTCATCACCTCTCTCCTTATCAACAGGTTACATAATATTTTTTTATTCGGCCAACTAGAAAGTGACACAGACCCCTCCTGATTTTGAACAAATCAAATGAAAAAAATTCTTAATCCATGCAGCAACAGCAAAGAGATTTTTTTCTTTGATTTGTTTAAAACTAGGAGGTGACAAAAAGAGAGGTGATGATGTGAAAAATAAAAAAAAAAAAAAAATCAAGTGAACGATTTCGTTAAGTTTTTAACGAAAAAGAATTAAAATAAAAAATATATCTAACGAGAGTGACGCTTTTGACAAAAATTAAGTTAATGACATATTCAGGAAAAAAATAATAATTGAGTGATAACCTGTGTAAATTTCTTAAAAAAATACCGGTAACTTTAAGGAGATGCGTTGGTAAATGAATTCAATTTTGCACCTATGGGGGACTTACTGGTTCTAGCTCTCAATTTCTTGTCTACATTTGATACCCATTGGGCTAGTGTTGGGTCAAATTATTTGGGCCTTGTTGGTTAGGTGAGGCTCTAGTTTTCTAAATTGTGGCCCAAATTTGGCAAATTTCATACATGCTTTCACCTTAAAAGGAAATATACGTGCCTTCAAATTGTATAATATTTTATTATTTAATAATTAGTTTGAGTAATTGTATGTTTGGTATTAATTTTTATTACTCTTTAATATTTTTTTTTGAAAAGAAAAAGGTTAGCTTAAAATTAAATAACTAATGTTTTCATTGTTCAAAAAGTGATATGCACTTTAGGCATCTAAGGCTAGAATTTTATGGATTTAAATTAATAATTAACAATACAAATTTATTATATGAAATTCATAGTTGTTCCTTAGTCCAAAAGGAATCATCTTTATCCAAAGTTCATAGGTAGTAGAAACTCACTCATTGACCCATGACTTGCATACAAGTGTTGTAGAGGCAATATTAGGCTCAATCCCTAGCTTTATTATTGTGGCAACTATAACTTTAGCTTCGGTAATTATTCCTTCCTTGCAATAGGCCTCCACCAATTTATTATATCCGAAAACACGAGGCTGATAGCCTTTCTTTTTTATCGTGTCAACAATATCTTTAGCTTTGGAAACGATCCCTTCCTTGCAAAGTGCGGGGATCAACACGTTGCTCCTGTTGCAAAGTGCACCGATCAATAAACCATACGTGACTTAAGTTGGCACAATGCCTTGCTTTCTCATTCTGAGAACAATATCTTCAGCTTCAGACATCATCCCCTTCTTGCAGAGTGCATCAACAAATATAGTATACATGGCAGCACTAGGCTGGACGCATTCTTGTATCATTGTGGCGACAATATCCTCACCTTTGAAAATCATTCTCTGTTTACAACACGCATCCACCAACTTATTATAATTGTGAAGACCGGGCCTGTTGCCTCACTTTTTCATCGTGTTAACAATTCATTCGGCTTCAGAAACCATCCCCTTATTACAAAGTGCAGCAATCAATAAATCATCCGTGACCACATCACGCACACAACCTTGCTTTTTCATTGTGTCAATGATATCTATAGCCTTGGAAACCATCCCCTCCTTTGCATTATAGAGGGAAATACATAGTGAACGATAGTTATCCATCACTTCCAAAAACCTTAGCTTTAGCTACCCCTCCAGGGGTCTGAACTATACATTCCATCGAGAAATAAGAATGTGAGAGTACCGATAGTCGGCATAATACCCCGATCGCCCACTTCGGACAAGAGATCGAGAGCCTCCGTTAACCGCCCGTTCTTACAATAACAGTTGATTACTGCGGTATATGCAACAATATCGGGTCTGAAGCCTCGTTCTTCCACCATCCTTAGAAACCGAACAGCAGTTTCGGCACCTACGTTGTCACACAATCCGCAGATTATCATACGGGAAGCATTTAGATTAGGTCGATACCCTTTTTCAATCATGTCGTGAAACAAACTCTGAGCCTGAAAAACAGAACCTTGCAAACAAAGTCCATTAATCAAAGTCGACAAGGCTACAACATCCGGTCCGAAACCTGACTTTAGCATTTTCCCGAAACCAGTCCGGCCTAGTTGACAAAAGCAGTTGATCAAGATGGTGAGAGAATAAGCATCGTGGGGAACTCCTGAGGATTCCATCTGACTACACATAGAAACAGCAGTGGCGTATTGATTCATAGTTAAAGCATCGAACAAGGTGTGAAAAGAAGAAGAAAAAGAAGAGCGGGAAATTGAACGACTCCTTCCTTCATTAACAACAAAAAGAAGGAATGAAGAAATAAGCTTACCCATCTCTTGAAATCAATTAAGGACAAGGGAAAAGCAAGAGGTCTTGTGCTTGAAACCAAAGAGAGCGGCGGCACTACCACAACAGCTTAGTTCGTAAGTTGTAATGGATGAGTCTATGGTGCAACAACATAATTAAAACGAAAAATGACAAATTTCGAATATAATTTAAAATGTTATAAGAAATATAACATTTTAGCTTGTTTAGATAAATTTTGAAAGCTGTCGTAATTCAGCCTTAAATTAAGCTCATGTATCGCAAGCCTTATCGTAATAGTTACAATTCTTTTATTATCAATATTCAACCCATTAATTGATTAATCCGAATCGGTTATTGCAGGGGCCTATTATGGAGGGCGACCCTCATAGCTCAATTTTTTCTATTTACAACGTCAAAACTCAAACCTCTGACCTTGCTTAAAGGATCTAGTGTCTCATCCCATCACACCAACTGATCGTTGGTTTATAATGACTACTATTTTTTATGAAAAAAAATTACCATAAACCTCATTAAAAATCCCACTAAACTTAACTAGAGAAAAAGAGTACCCATAGTAATAATTACTCTTTAATATTAATAACTACTTAATAATTTACAATTAAGAAACTATAGAAAATATAAAAATATGAAGGGTAAATTACAAAGATCATCACTAAACTTTCTTCTCACTTCTATTTTGGTCACTCAACTTTTAAAATTTTTAATTTGCTCACTGAACTTCCAAATTACTCCTGTTTTGGTCGCTCCACCGTTGAATATTTAACAGTACTATGACATGGAATATGAAACCAAAACAACGTCGTTTTGAAAAGTCTAATTGTATCAAAACGGCGTAATTTTGTATCCCTATAAAAACCTTTTTTTCTTTTACCCTTCATTTTCTACTTTCTTCTTCTTTCTCCTTTCTTTTTACTTTTTTTTTTCTGTCCATATATCTAGATTTCGGCCACCATTTAACACAAGTGTTGGCCTTCGCCGGCTATAGGTGATGAGTCCTAAAATTTCCTTCTAAACTCGTTTTGCCCTCCTAAATTCAAATTTCATGTTTATTTAATAAGAAAACACTTTAAATTTCACGAATCTAACGTTGAATGGTTCATTTTTCTCTCCACCGTTAGAATCGTTAAAATAATGGCATTTCATCCATTTTTCTCCATTTTTGTTATATATGGTTAAGATTTTGGATGCAAACCAGAAGTTCTAACTTTCAAGTCAAATTTTGGTTTGGGTTGGTAAAGAGATACAATATGCCCTGCACAGTTGAACAGCTTCGTTGGAACCAATTCATGGAAATAAGTTCTTTACTGGAGGAAAAGACATGTGGGTTCGCATTTTTATTTCCACACCATCTTCATTTTTTATGTGGGAGCAATGAGGGTTTGGGCAGGGGAGATGGTGAAGCTTAAGTGAGATTTGGGGTTTAGGTAGAATTTAGGGATTTTTTTATTTTAAATTTTACATATCAATTAAATATTAATAAAAAACATTACAATAAAATATTAATAAAAAATCCACATCATTGAGTTGTTAATGAGAATACGAACCACTGACCAAAAAAGTTTAATGTTTAAAGTTTAGTGAGAAAATTAAAAAGTTTGAAAGTTGAGTGACCAAAATAAGAGTGAAAAAATAGTTAAGTGATGATCTGTGTAATTTATCAAAATATAAAATATTTTAAGAATAAAAATATTTCAAATTATAATTTGAGAAATTATATAAAAACTGAAAAATTATATTTATAATGTTTAAAAGATATGATTTATACGACATGTCTATAGTATTAATAATAGTAGCTCAGACACAACTTTCTAAGATTTTCCCTTGTCTGCTTGTCGAGAAAAGATTTGTTAAACAATTCTTTAATAGTATAAAAATGGTTACACAATAGTTTGTGTTTATATATATATTTTTAATTCTTTAATAATATATATTTTACAAATAAAATGATTAAATTCGTATTTCTTATAATAAATAATATTATTTTTTTCATCTGAGCCCCTGGTTCATTTATTTAAAAAAAATTGAGACAAAAACAACGATGGATTTAGAATATTATGGCAGTCCAAATAATTTTCAATCAAGATACGATTTTGAACAAGAAATTGTGGGTCACATTGACCGATTGATTTCGAGCCCAGGATTTTGATAGTTTTGGCAAGGGGTACAAGCAGGGGTGTTCACCAAAAAATCCGCCCTTGACCTAGTCCATAAAAATCGAATACTTATAAATTGGGTATTCGTAAAATTTGAGTATCCGTAAAATCGAATATCGAGTATCCGGTTTATTACATATATATATTTAAATTTATTTTAAAAAATACATAAGAAACACATAAAATTTCATGATATATATTTCAAACACAAAAAATATTGATTTGAGGAAATATTTGGATATATATGAATATATATATTAAAGTTTCGACAAAAGAAGGTATTAATCTTGATCATGATTTATCTTTCGAATCTCATTTTGACAAATTAATATAAATATTTTTGAAAATTTCAAAACTTAAAAAGTATATAATACAAGTATAGAAAGAAGTTAGGGATTTAATATTAATTTTAGGGAAAAATAGTAAGAAACATAAAATAAAAGTAAAATTTAAAATATATAAGTATTAAAATACCGGGTCGGATCGGGTACCTGATTATAAAAAATATCGGCCCTGACCCCACCCGACTACTCAAAAAAGTTACGGATCGAGTACCTGGCCTGAAAAAATCAGGTATATCAATATAAATACCTGATAGTTTTCAATTGGGTAGGCGGGTCGACGAGTCGAGTAGTTCGAGCCGGGTATTTTTAAACACCCCTATGTACAAGTGGTTAATGATTAAGTGTAGAATGGATGGATCAGTGAAATGTCGGTTGAGGACTTCAAATAAATAAAGTATTATATATTTATATACCCTTCAATTGTATAAAACATTAAAGTTAGTTTTAAGTTTGAATTATGAGCTAAATATATCTTTATTTAAAATGTCTTAATCGAATAAAAATTTGAAATAACTTTAAACGCTGAAAACCTTTCTTCACGATTTTTCAAATAAATGTTCGCTTGATCATATGAGTTTTATGGAGTATAAGTTTCCATTTGATCCATGATTCAAATCATGGCTCACTTGATTTTAGAGTACAATTAGAGGGACCTTTATATATATAAGCCACAAAAAATCATATTTCATAGAGATAAAAATGTCGGCTTTGAAATATTGTCGAATTAGATGATAAACAAGTCTTTGAGTGAAATGTTGTTTCAACTGATTCTTAATTTAAATATTCACAATCAAATAAACTTTTAAAATTGGAAAAACATCTAAATTGAGCCGTTATTTAAAAATTATTTAATTAAGTTTAAAAGATTCATCTAATTTTAAAATTTCAAATAAAAATTCAAGCGAGACAATAATTTTTTTGACAAGAATTCGGACTTCGTTAAAACCCTTTAAAATCGGTTTAGAAAAAGAATCTCGAGAAGGGGAAAAAAGAGAACTTCAGTAATATTATTGACACAGAAACAAAATTATTGTTCTAACAACGAAAGCAACAACGCCAACGCCTCTAAACAATAGAGGAGGGCAACACGTACTCGCACCCCAACACAACATTTGACTTAGAGACTTAATTCGATATTGTCTAATTCAACGGGACAACTTGTATAACGAGTAAAAAATGTCACTTTTCAATAATAATAATAATAATACATTTTTAGTTTTAATTTAATAATAATTGTTTTAAATAACACCGTTGTAGTATTGTGTTTAATAAGGGACATTATAGTTTTAGCGACATTGTCGGATATATTTGTAGGATGTGGAATGATTCGTGTGGTGCTTAAAATTAGGGTGTGCGTGGTAATCAACCGCGGACTATGGAGATTGCACAGGGTGTTGCCTTGGCATCGGGATGAAGTAATGGTGATAGCATGTCGTTATGGAAGACATGGGCCGCGGGATGGATTAGGGCCAATGTGAATGGAGCAGTTGGTGGTCCGAATTATAGAGCTGCAGTGGGAGGAGTGCTTCGGGATGAGGGTGGTGTTTGGCTTTTTGGATTTGTGAGGAGTCTAGGCATGCTCGGTTCTTATCGCAGAGTTATGGGCAGCGCACGATGTTCTTAGCAATGCTTGGCGGCTCGATTATCGTCGTGTTGAGTTAAAGATTGATAGTTTGGGCGTTGTTCAGATTCTCAAAGGTGAATCGTTAATGTTACCGGGGATACGCTTGTTAGTAGATTACATGAGGTTGTCAATCCAGATTGAGAAGTGTGGATTTTGCATATTCGCTAAGCTGGGAATAGTGTGGCCGATGGTCTGTATCGTCTAGCACGAGGAAGAGACCTTGGTGAAATGGTTTATGCGCAGCCGCCGCTTGAAATAATTCTGTTGCTTTATGCGGATTGTAGTGTCTCTTAATATTTTGTGTTCTTTGTTTGTTTCATTACAAACGTTGTGCTTTGGTTGAATGATTACTTATTTCCTTTGTAAGTATCAATGTGAGTACTCTTTTTAGGAAAAAATTTAACGAAACTTATAGTGGTACTCCTTTTCAGATAAAAAAAAATAACGACTCAATTGACGTTGGATTGAAAGTGAGATTCAATTCACATGACATATGAGATATAGGAGACTAACCGCAAGTCATCTCTTGGCTATATATTCCCAATGAGAAAGGTCTTCTTTGTTCAGGGGCTAGGGGTGAGCATTCAATTGAGTTGAGGTAAAGTTTTTTGAGTTAGTCGAGTTAGCGAGTCATATTTTATAACTCAAAGTTCATTTGTAATTTTTTCGAATGAAGTCAAATTTATGAAATTCAAGTTAAGTCGAGTTGTTCAAATTTCTTTATAAACTTTATAATGTTATGATACCAATTAGTTCAAATTTAAATAGCTTTCTATAACAATATACAATACACATATATTTTTTTAATTATAGAAAGTTTTTCAAGTCAAGTAAAAAAGTTAGTTTTTCCGAGTCGTTGAGCTTTGCTCAACCCTAATTCTCATTTTGGTTAAAACTTAAAAGTATTGACCTAACGAGGTCAACGCGATGAGGTGTGCATGTGTAAATAAGGATGACAAAAAAATTTAGATCTTGTGGGTTTTGACCCGACCCGATTCTAGAAGGTCAGTTTTTTTTGAATTTTAAATTTTTGAGTCTTGTGAAATTTTGAAAAAAATTGAGTTCAATTCGGGTTCGAATTTAAAGTGGAACTCTCTTATCCGACTCGATTTATTTATAAACTATATATATGGAGCAGTTATAAATAAACCTGATCTATCTAATAATATATATAATTATAAATAAGCCGGGTCAGGTCAGAACAAATTTTTTTTTGGTGAGTCGAATCGATTTATTTATAACTTTTTGGTAAATGTCATTTTTAGTTTTTATCAGAGTAAATCCTATTCAACTTAAGTTTTAGTTTTCAATATTTTAGATTTAAACATTACATAGATCCCTATTTATTAGAAGTTAAATAATTTAATTTTTCGATATTTAGGAGTAATAATTTTGTCTAGTTTTGTCTCTCAATATTGTTGGAAAATGGCTTGAAATTCAAAGTATTTGTCAAAAATGGCAACTACCAAAGTCCAAGGTGGTTGCACCAATATTGAAAATGGTTGGGTAAGTGGGAAATAATTAATGGGAAAATTATTTCCTAGTCTCCAAAGATTAGGCTATTTGTAAGTTAGTCCCTGGAACTCAACTATAAATAGGCCTAACCATTTCCATTTTCAATTGTACCAAGTCAAGTATTGAGAGTTCTATTTGGCTTTTAAATCCTTTCTATTCTCTTGTATTAAAGTGGTGAAAGGTGTAGTTAAATATTTTCTCAGGTGTACTTGGGGTACCGGATTGTGAGAATGGTCTGCGTGTTGTAACAATTTTCACATAGTGGTTTCTCGGGTTGTCTTTGACAACGGTCGTGGTTTTTTCTCCGGTTGGGAGTTTCCACGTAAAAATCTTGTGTTCTTTTATTGTATTGTTTTCTAGTTTATTTCTCTATTTTAGCCGGTTAATCTCAAGAGGGGAATTGTTCCGCACTTTGATTCCTAACAATTGGCATCAGATCGAGGTTGAATGAGTGATAATTTTCTTATCCTTGTGGTTGCAGCATTGTCTGAACCTCCATTTTGGAAAAGAAAAATTTTCACGGCTACTTTGAGTTCGTGGTTTCTTGGAGATTGTTCTTGGCTTCTTCTTGATTGATGGTTACTGTGGTAGTGTGGAAGTGCATGTCTAGGAAAGTTCTGGCTAAGGAAAGACTTGGTATTTGAGCGATCCTTGTGATCCACCTCTCTTTCTTGGGAACTACCTGGTGCATTGTTCACGGACTACATTCAGTTGTGATGACATCCACCATGAAGATTGACATAGAGAAATTTGATGGAAATATCGACTTTGGTTTATGGAAAATAAACATGAAAGACGTGTTAATACAATTGAGGACGCACAAGGCTGGGTATGTAAAGAAAAATTATCCGGAGGAGCAAGTTCAACAAAAAGCTCCGAACCAGAAGCTAGCATTGTCTCGCTTGTCACGGGAGATGATTTTCTTCTATGAAGTTGAGAAGTACGTCCTCATGGTATCTCCGCTTTACCATAGAAGATGATGTGTTGCTGCTAGCAGATCTGATGTTATACACGAGCATTGGTTGGCATTAATGCAAGGTGTATGTTGTCGATGGCTGATGAGCTTCCAAAGGGAGCCAACATGAAAGTTGCACCATAAGTTTCAGCATTTTCGACGTGTCAATGTCTTATAAAGGTATACTTTTTATGGTGAAGTACGACAATTTCTATTTTGAGATTGTGAAAGCGGTAGAATTTCAAGTCATGGTGGAGATTTGTTGGAAAATGGCTTGAAATTCAAAGCCTTTGTCAAAAATGACAACTATCAAAGTCCAAGGTGGTTGCACCAATATTGAAAATGGTTGGGTAAGTGGGAAATAATTAATGGAAAAATTATTTTCTGGTCCCCAAAGATTAGACTATTTGTAAGTTAGTCCATGGAACTCAACTATAAATAGGCCTAACCATTTCCATTTCCAATTGTACCAAGTCAAGTATTGAGAGTTCTATTTGGCTTTTAAATTCATTTCTATTCTCTTGTATTAGAGTGGTGAAAGATGGAGTTAAATATTTTCTCAAGTGTACTTGGGGTACTGGGATTGTGAGAATAGTCTGTGTGTTGTAACAATTTTCACATAATAGTTTCTCGGGTTGTCTTTGACAACGGTCGTGATTTTTTTTCTGGTTGGGAGTTTTCACGTAAAAATTTTGTGTTCTTTTATTGTATTATTTTTTAGTTTACTTTTCTACTTTAGCCGATTAATCTTACGGTATTTCCCAACAATAATTGAAGTTGAATATTTATAACAGGCGTCAAGTTTTGGTTAGATATTTTCTATGGTTAGATCTAAATCCCTGGGGAAATATTTAATATTTGCAGACTGGATGTTGGTTCTTATTAGGCTAAGAAGGATACGGGGAGTGCCCACGAATTGTCATCTCAATGAGAATTGACAAGACTCCACGCCACCCACATTGTTCCACCAAATCCTCTTGGCTCTTGCCATCCACAACACAGTGGGATGTCATTATTTATCAACTTTTCAGGCTTCTCAGTTGACGTTGACTGTCTAATTAACTAAAATTATTAAATTAATCGGCTGTTATTTATGGTCTCAACTCTTAACTAATAAAATTTATTCATTTTAAAGTAATTTTACAGTAACTTTTCATGATTTATTTATATGTACGAAAGATACAGAAATTCACTTTAAAAAATAAGATGGATGGACGTTATTAGCTGAGATCACATATGACATGGTAAGTCAGGTCTATTTAATAATTTTTTATAATTAACAGTATTTAATAATAACCATCATTTGTTAACAATCTCTAGAGTAAGTAGTTAAAAATTTTCAGTTGACATATTTCTTTCTTTAGGTTGTGAGTTCTAGACCCTATAGGAGCACCTATTGGGTAGGAATTGTTCAAAAAACAATAATAACCATCATTTTAGGCCTTGTCCACTTGCATTAGACCGAACAAACTTGACCCGAGATCCGAACCGATTTACCAGACCCGAAACCTGATATAGACCTGAACATGAAGGTCTAAACTTGATCCGAATCCAAATCGAAACCGAAAACAACCCGAACTGAAAATCAACCGAACCGAAACTTCAACCGAACCGAAAGTAACCCGAATTTAATTTCCTCAAATATGTATGTCTTATTCTCATTTTGTATTATATTACTAATTAACAACTACCTTTAGTAATAGTTTAACGGTTTAATATCATATTTTCTCCTTTAAAAGATAATCTTCATACATCGACTCAAATTGAAAGCCGACCGATCCGATGTTGACCCGACCCGAAAAACAATCGATCCGATATTGATCCGACCTAAAAAGTAAACGACCCGTTATAGACCCAACCAGAAAAATCAATCGATCTGATATTGTCCGATCTGAAAATCAACCGAACTGATATTCACCGACTCGAAATAACATAGACCCGAACTAAATCCAAATCAGACTCTATCTGAATCAAACCTAAACCGAAAATAACCTGAACCGAAATTCAACTCGACCCGAACCCGATCCAAACAACCTGATTGCCACCTTGCATTATAAAGTAATCTTTCTTTCCTTACATGTATATATAGTTTGTATATATAATTTTTTTATAGTAAAATTTATTTTACACAATCTATTTACTTTAAATTTATAAGAAATTTAAATTTATATCATTAATTTGTGGAGACACACTTTACCTTTCTGATTTTTTAATACACGCCACTGGTTTTATTAAAAATAAAAAATATTTAAAATTAAAATAGAAGTTTACAAGGATAATTATAAATTAAATATATAATTTAGACACTTTCTTATAATATTAACACAACAAATTATTAACTTCAGATAATACAAAAACTATACATAAAAAAATTAAAAATCCAACAAAAAAATTCGAACAAGCAATAGTAGAATCAAGCGGAGGAGTGTCGGTGTGCTTTGAATTACAAGCAAACTGGGAAAGACAAGTTGGGGGAAAAGAACAAAAACCCAATAAATTTGAAAATGAGATATTAATTATACTCTCAGCCTCAGCATGAAGAGAGCGCGATCCACAGTAAATAATTACGGGCATGGTTAGCGCTGCAAATCACTCAAAAAAAAGAGAAGAAAATCGCACGTGGTACAAACAACCAAGTTTTTGTCAAGTCAAATACCACATAGTTTACTGCACGTGTAAAAATCCAACAAATCTTAAATAGAAAAATAGATGATATTTATTTTAAAATATACGAATTTAAATTATTCTATTTACAATATATGTATATTTTACCAAAAAATTAAAAATATATATAAATAAATAATATTTTATAATTAATTTTAGACTATTAAAAAAAATATTGCACGTGTAATTGATGGAGAAGAAAGCAGTCCCTCCAGCCTTTTGGATGCACAAGTACATCTATTAACTGCAATAAATGCCGTCAGTCTTGTGGATCCAAGCATATAAAATCTTGAATTCGAATCAAGACCTTTTCATGTAAAATTGTTGAAGAAACCGAGTTATTTCTTACATGAATATAGCTTTAAATCTGAGTTGAAATGTCAAGATCGAAATTATCAAAATTTGTACAGCAGACAAACCCGTCAATTATTGAATATTGAAACCAAATAGAAAAACCCAATAATAAACAAGTCAAATAAATAATGGAGAGAATACACCGAATTTACGAGGTTTGATGAAAATGTCATCTACTCCTCTGGCACTACCACCGGATGATAACTTCACTAATACTAAAACGGTACAAACAAATGAAATTATTAAGAATTCTCAAATATTACAAATGAGAGAAGAAAAACAAATGTGAGAGATGGAAAATGGTTGCCCCTATTTATAGTTGAGCTATAGGGACCAACTCTCAAATAACCTAACAATTCAATGGTCAAAATTTTTTTTCCATTGTCAATTTTCAAACCAAATTTTGGTGCATTAATGCACTGCACTTTTACGGTGCTAACCTCTTCAAAATTGACTTTGACTTTGATTTTCAAGCCAAAATTAACAAATCTCCACCTTGGCTTAAAATATCATCAAGCTCTTCAAATCTTCTTCTCCCCAAACGTTATCTTATATAGTGCCTCCAAATGCGCGCCACGCACCCGAATGTGTTCAGACTTGCAGGATGGTAATCAAGTTCAAACAATGGTTGAACTTGATTATTGTCACCACCTTGGTCAACATATCAGTAGGATTTTCTACTGTCGCAATATTCTAAAATAGAATATTTCCTTCTTCAAAGATTGCCCGCACAAAGTGATACCTCACGTTGATGTGTTTGGTTCTTGAATGGTAGACTTGATTTTTCGCTAAGTGAATAGCACTCTAACTGCCACAATAGAGGCTAATGTGACTTTGAACAACTCCCAAGTCTTCCAACAATTCGTTAAGCCAAATCGCCTCCTTAACAGCCTTTACAACCGCCATGTACTCTGCCTCTATAGTTGACAAAGCCACCGTTGACTATAAAGTAGACCTCCAACTCACTGGGGCTTTTGCTAGAGTAAACAAATACCCAGTAGTAAATTGACGCTTATCCAAATCACTAGTATAGTCGAAATTAACATATTCAACCACAAACTGACCAAGTGTTTCATCCTGCTTAAACACTAAACCAGAATCTACGGTTTGTTGGAGATATCGTAGAATCCATTTCATAGCTTGCCAATGTCTTTTTATGGGATCATGCGTGTGCTCACAACTCCAACTGCTTGTGAAATGTCAGGCCGCATACACACCACGTATACATCAAGCTCTCTACTATATTAGCGTATGGAGATTTTGCCATATATTCTAACTCTTCATCAGTTTTAGGAGATAATTGAGAACTAAGTTTCAAATGGGAAGCAAGTGAGGTACTTACATGTTTTGTATTTTCATTCATACCAAAACGTTGTAATACCTTTTTAGATATTGCTTTTGAGTCAAACAAAGCTTGTCTCTCCATCTGTCTCTATTTATCTCCATGTTGAGAATATTATTGGTCTCACCTAGATCTTTCATATCGAACTCTTGATTCAACTGAGCCTTCAATTTGTCAATCTCTTGTTGACTCTTTGAAGCGATCAACATATCATCAACATACAAGAGAAGATAAATGAAAGATCTATCTTCTAGCTTTCACAAATACACACAATGGTCGTATTTGTTTCTTGTGTACCTCTGCCTCCTCATAAAGCTATCAAATCATTTGAACCAATGTCTCAGAGATTACTTCAATCCATATAACGATTTGTTCAGCTTACAAGCCCATTTCTCACCACCAGCATCCTTGTATCCTTCTGGTTGAGTCATATAGATCTCTTCTTCTAAATCACCGTGTAAGAAAGCCATCTTTACATCGAGTTGAGCTAGCTTTAAATTCAACTGTGCTACCAAGGCCAACAATATTCTAATGGAGGAATGCTTCACAATATGGGAAAATACTTAATTGTAGTCGATTCCCTCCTTCTAAACGTAGTCTTTAGCTACCAATCTTGCCTTGTACCAAACATCTTTCTTGCTGGGAGACCTGTCTTTTTTTGCAAATACCCATTTGCATCTAATTGCCCTTTTACTTTCTGATAAATACGCCAAATCCCATGTGTTGTTCTTTTGGAAAGACTACATTTCTTCATCCATGATGCTTTTCTACTTGTCACTTTTTAAGCTTTGCATTGCTTCTTGATAAGTGACAGGGATATCATCATCAACAATTGAAAGGTCATAAACCACCGTATCTGTAAATCGAGCAGGTCTACGAATTTCTCTTATTGGCCTTGTAACTGTAAGTGGTTTTGGTATCTCCAATGGTTCTTGGGTTTGAACCTCTTCATCTTCTGATTCCTCCATTGGAGCTGTAGAATCAGTAACTATGAATTTCAGGACTAATCATCGTTTGTTGAAGCTCCATTTGTTTCAGAGTACACTCCATCTACTGTAGAGTACTACTTGTCTGAACAGTTTTATTTGCTACCTTCATCAACATGAAAGATTCGTCAAAGGTAAATCTCTGCTACAAATTATCTTCTTTGTGTCTAAGCACCAAAGACAAAATCCCTTCACTCCATGGGCAATTCTCATAAAGAGAGTCTTCTTTGCTCTAGGATCAAGTTTTGACTCATTCACATGATAATAAACACTGGATCCAAATACACGTAAGGAATAATAATATGTAGTGGGTATTCTAGATCATACCTCCAACGGTGTTTTTCCTTCAATTGTCGATGACGGTAGACGATTAATGAGATGGCCAGCATATGTCACAACTATAGGGAAACGATGATACACCCCATGACGCAGCGGAAAAATTATCTGGCGAATTCCATCAGTGATTCATGTACGAGGAACTAATTCGGGGTGAAAAGGGATGAAACATTAAATTGATTAAATCTGAAAACTGCAGTGACGTAAGAAAATCCAATTCCTTTAGCACGATATAGAATCCTTAGTCTTCGCAAAAAGCTCTGACCTCTACGCAGTCCACCCGAACGAAACGAGCAATATTTCACTTCTCTAATTGTTAAAGAGGTTTTTCGAAAAAGCATAATCTTGGTTGCTAGAACTTATGCCTTTATATAGCATTCAAAACCCTAATCCTAATTAAATTCAGATTCATTAAATATATAATATATTTAACCAAATATAATTAAATAAGTAGAATCTAATTATACTTTAATTAAGTTTCTTTGGGGATATATATATTTTAATAGTATTTAATAATTACAATAATTATCTTGTATTAAAATATATAAGCGATATTATCTATATAATTACAATAATTATAATAATTTTGGTTCTAACTAATTTCGTGTACAATAAGTTTGCACATATGCTATGTAGTTGATATTTGTTCGTTTCAATCATAGGGTGTGACCCTTGTAGGTTCATGTAACGTTAGCAGTAATACCTAGAACAATTCTAATATTACAAGTAATGAGTGGTATCTAGCAATACATCATTGCTACCTAAGTTACATGAAGTCGTGATTCGACATAACCTCTTAGTGATTAACTCTTTTTCATGTATTACATCATTTTGCCCTTATATCTAGATTGGACGCAAGTCATGGAATAGTCACATTTGTATAGTCCATCTTATATTTCTTGATATCTTGAGTAGACTATTATAAACAAATAACTATGATATCTTATATCAACTTATTCAAGCATGACCATGCATTTTTAGCCTCACTCAATCAAGTGGCCTATGATATTACTCCTATTATGTAGGAGGGACAAATCCTATCTTGATCAACTATATCTCGCTACATAGATTGTGACATATCCAATATTAATCTTTATAACACAGTCAGTTACGATACACGTTTAACTATATCAAAATATGTCACTCACGATGTTGAAATAATGATGATCTCAAGTCTGAAGATCATACATGTAGTTATCATTATGAGAAATGTTGTGACTGTCCCATAATAATCCAAGAAACATGTTCATAGTAGATCAGTCTAGTATGTCTTTCTCTAACACATGCTTATGTATTGATTTTGACATCTCTATGTTAATCACAACACTTTGTCATCAATCAGATACATATTAGTCATAATATACTATTGTTGTCATTGCCCACAATAATACTCGACTAAGGACATTGTTAACTCCTCAAAAGTACTAATTTCATGCATATATTACGATGCTTTTGCTTGCCTTTGAGTACATAATTGTACATTTAGTTATTAAAATTATACATTTGCATTAGAGAGTTAGGAGTTGTTTGTTTTGCCAGTGGGAAGGGTTATTTTGTTGGTTTTGATGTATGACACAAGTAGGGAAATATGGTAGAGCGGCGCAGGAGCAGAAAACAAGATGACCAGAAGAGAAATGCCAAGCACCCTTGGCAATAGATTGCCAGAAGAGTTTTGCCAAGAACCCTTGGCAATACCATCATGAGAAAATAGGACCAGATCAGACTGCAAAAAATAGCATTTGATCAAACTCCGAAAAAATCGCATTAGATAAAAGAATGCCAAACTTGTCTGGCACAGATGGACCAAACAATGCCAAGCTCAGCTGGCAAAGGATCGACGGCCAATGATGTCAGCCTTAGTCAAAATTTGACCAGCTCAAATTCAAATCTGGATAAGATGATAACTCGCTTTATCCCTTGCGCATTCAAAATTCAAACTCAAAGGCTATCCTAGGGTTTCCACGTATGTTTATTTAAATGATGAGAGGAGATCGATCAACGAATAACGAGAGATCGGATTGGAGAGAAGAGGCTTTACCGTGGTGAACTGAGATCGATGTGGTTCGATCAACTTAAGATCTAGGGCTTGGAGCCATTGAAGGGTTGTATCGACGGACCTCCTTCATGCCTATTCTTTTTATTTTATTTATTTTTATTCAATGGTGATGTTATGATACGATAATATTTTGTGGATGGACCCCTCAACCATGAACTAAGCTTTTACAATTGGCTGGGGGATGTTTGCGCTTGACGCTATTTTTATGTTTGGTTTTTAATAATACAAATGCTTTGGCATTGTTTGCTCTATCTGGCATGTACTTCATTTTTCTAAATTCTTTGCCAAGCGGCCACTGGTATTGTTTGCTTATTACACCTTAATATCTTAACAGACTTGATGGGTAACGATTAGTTGCCAGATACTAAGGAGAGAAGCTTCGAAAGAAGATGTTCAAGTAGATGAGCTCACTTCTGAAGTGAATCTACCCCTTAGGAGTATAGATTGGAACTTAATCAAATTAATTAATGAAAGACTTTACTATAGACACATAAAAGTTTTAACATGGTTAATTTCGGGCATTACCATCGACAGAGGCAATGCCAACCTTGAATCTGCTCGACAATATTTCTAAGACATAACGTTATTAAAAGCTGGCATGAATAGTGAAAAACCAAACATCCTCTGCCAACGCTCATCACTCATTTGAAACATCTTTTTGCCATTGTTGTTTTACTTCCATTACATTTCTTTAATTCACTTTCTAAAACCACTTCAAAATCAATCAATTTTCCCTAACAAGTAATAATTGAAGCAGTCAATTTTTTTGTCAATCCTGTAGATTCAAGACTCAGCTTACTGTTGTGTTACTTGTTGAACGTGTATACTTGCACGCAAATGACTCATTCTTGGCATTATTCTTACATATTTTCATTACATTTTCTACTCTTTTGACAATCGTTAGCACAGTCGACAAGTTTTTGGCGTCGTTGTCATGGATTGCGATGAAATTTATTGTTTTTAAGTTTTTACTTGTTTTTCTTTTCTTTTTTTCTTTTTTTTTTTTTTTTTTTATTTTCTTTCTTTGTTTTGACTGGTATATGACTAGAAACTGCCCTATGGTGGAAGATTGGCCATACAATCTGGAAATCGAAAGAACCCTACGAAGGTTAAAGAAAAAAGTTCGAGAGATGGCTCAACAAGGCAATGGAGGAAATTGTGTATTAAACAATGAGGAAAATCCACCAATTAACAATGTGATACCACCAGCTCCTGTTGTCCCAGTCGTTAATGTGGAGGAATATAGACATATTAGAGAATACTCGTCTCCAAACATTGACAATTTGATGCCAGGACTGATTGGTCTTGAGGTAAATAAACCTAATTTTGAACTCAAACCGGTAATGATACAAATGCTTTTGAATGTAGGACAATTTGATGGAGCACATACTAGAGATCCGAGGCAACACTTGAAGCAATTCATGGTGGTTTGCCAACTATTTCAGCAGCCTAGAGTATTGGAGGATACACTAAAGCTGAAACTATTTATATTTTCCCTGAGAGATAGAGCTAAAACATGGCTAAGTTCCTTGACACCTGGTTCTGTCACCTTATGAAGAGATCAATGCCAGAAATTTTTGCTACGATTCTAGCCACCTAAACTCACTGCCAAGCTAAGGAGTGAGATCATCACATTTAAGCAGGCTGGCGATGAGATTCTATATGATGCTTGAGAGAGATTTAAAGACTTGTTAAGGAGGTGTCTCATGCATGGATTCCCAAAATAGATCCAAATAGAGACCTTCTACAATGGACTCAATGCACAACCAAAATGGTTGTTGATGCTTTGGCAAATAGTTCACTACTTGACAAAAACTATACAGAGACATTTGGCATCCTTGAAAGGATTTCAATCAATGATTTTGAATATCCAACTGCCAAACTTAGGACTGAAACTAAAATTGGTGGGAAATTACATATAGAGGAGCTTACATCCATCCACGTTGAGATTTCCAATCTTACTACCATGTGAGTGTTGGAGTATGCCTAAAGACCAATTATGAGATGGTTGTAAAAGAAATACTTATTTTATCTTAATTATTAATAATAAGCCATTATTATTATTTTAATCTTATTCTATGTATCTATAAATAAACTGAATAATAATAAAGTCCTTAGAATAATATAGTTATTCTTGAATGTCCTTAGTCGAGAATTATTGTAGGCTTGGACAACAATAATGTATTAAGACTAATATGTAGTTGATTGATGACAAAGTGTTTTCATTGACATGGAGATGTCAAAATCAATACATAAGTATGTGTTACGGAACAACATACTGGACTGACTCGCTATGAGCATGTTTCTTGGATTATTATGTGACAGTCACAACATTGCTCATGGTGATAACTACATGTATAATTCTCAGGCTTGAGATCATCATTATTTCAACATCGTGAGTGACATATTTTGATACGGTCAAATGTGTGTTGTAACTGACTACACTATAAAGACTGATTTGGATATGTCACAATCCATGTAGCGAAATATGGTTGATCAAGATAGGATTTGTCCCTCCTACATAATAGGAGTAATATCATAGGCCACTTAATTGAGTCAGACTAGAAAATGCATGACCATGCTCGAATGAATTGATATAGGATATCATAGTTATTCGTTTATAATAGTCTACTCAAGATATCAAGAAACATTAGATGGACTATACAAGTGTGACTGATCCATGACTTGTGTTCGATCTAGATATGAGGACAAAAGGATGAAATACATAAAAGAAAGCATGGAAAAAAGTTAAATCGAACCACGATTTCATGTAACTTAGATAACAATGATGTATTGCTAGATGCCACTCTTTGCTTGTAATATTAGAATTGTTCTGGATATTACTAGATAACATGTGTACAAATTTGTTGTACACGTAATTAGTGAGAAACCGAAATTGTTATATAATGGATAATTTCGTTTTTATATATATGTTAATATTTGATAATTTATTGTAATTATCAAATACTATTAATATGTATATATCTAAAAGAAACCTAATTAAAGTAGAATCAGATTCTACATATTTAATTATATTCGGCTAAATATATTGTATATTTAAAGAATTTGAATTTAATTAGAATTAGGTTTTTGAATGCTATATAAAGGCATAAGGTCTAGCAACCAAAATATGCCTTTTTCGAAAATTATCTCTACTAGTTAGAGAAGAGAAAAATTGTTTGTTTTGTTTGGGTGGACTGCGTAGAGGTCGAAACGCTGTTGTGACGACTCGAATTTAATTTGGATTCTCCTATACTCACTACGAAATTCCAGATTGGTTGAGGTATTGTTTTTCATCCTTTATCACCCCGAATTCGTCCCTTGTATATGGATCACTATTGGATTACGCCGGATAATTTTTTTTGCTACGCAATGGGTGTACCGACGTTTCCCAACAGTGAGAACTTTGCAAAAGAGTAAAAAGGCCCATGAAATTAAGTCATTAGACCCATTCTGTACAATATGTGGAGAAGATCATCACATAGAAGATTGCCCTGCCAACCTTGAGTCGGTAAATTTTATTGGCAATTTTAATGGTAATTATAATCTGAATTCCAATACCTACAATGTAGGATGGAGATAACACCCAAATTTAGCTTCGAGAAATTAAAGAGGTAACCAATACAATGCCTATCGCCAAAAAAAAAATATCCAGAGGTAGAACAACAATGCCATGCCTGGGGTCAACCAGAATGCCATGCCATAGAGAGCCCAAAACAATTTTATGCAGGGTAAAGGAGCAACCAGGGGACTTTGGTGGATTACATGGAGAGGAATGATGCAACTGTCCAGAGTTTGGCAACATCTATGTGAAACTTGGAGGTACAAATTGCTAGTGTACTCAGCAAAAGACCTTAAAGAGCTTTGCCAAGTGATACAGAGGATGCCATGAAAAACCACAATAAACAATACAAAGTTGTAACTATTCAAAGCGGAAAAACAATATGAGGCTGAGACACCTGTCAAGCAACCAATTAGTTGCCAAGAGGAGAAGAAGGGACCAATAGATGAGCCAAAAGAAGCAGAGAAGAAAGAGGCGGACATAAGCGATGCCAGAAAACAGTCTAATGACAAACTTTAGTCGGATGCCAAAAAAACCTTGGCAAAACCCGTGGAGCCAACTTATGCTTATCCACCTCCACCATTTTCACAAAGACTATAAAAACACAAGCAAGGTAAGCAATTTAAGCACTTCTTGAAAGTCCTTAAAAATTGCAAATCAATCTACCATTGGTGGAAGCTCTCGAGCAAATGCCCAATTATGTTAAATTTATAAAAAAACATCTTGTCCAAAAAGAGAAAGTTGGGTGATTTTGAGATTGTAGCTCTCACTGAGGGATATAGTGCAATGATACTCAATCGCTTGCCACCAAAGCTGAAAGATCTGGGAAGTTTTACTATTCCCTGTATCCTTGGCAACAGATTCATGGGTAAGACACTGTGTGACTTGGGAGCCAATATCAATTTGATGCCAATGTCTGATTTTAGAAAGCTTGGCATTGAAGTAAGGCCTACCACCATAACACTCCAGCTGATAGACCGATCTTTTACACATCCTAAGGGTAAGATTGCCGATGTGTTAGTAAATGTAGAAAAATTCATATTCCCAGCTAATTTTTTCATTTTAGATTCCTAGCTGATTTTATCATTTTATATTATGAGGCAAATGCTAATGTCCCAATTATATTAGGCAGATCATTCCTTGCCACATGTGGAACTTTGATTAATGTTTATAAAGGTGAATTAACTATGCACATGAAGGATCAACAAGTTACATTTAATGTGTTTCAAGCTCTTAAATACGCATATGAATCCGAAGAATGCCAAGCTGATGAGATGATGAAGTCTATTTTTAAGGTGGACATGGCACAACTGTGCCAAGACTCAGATGATGATGCCAATGATTGAGTTGATGTAGAAGAGACAAGTGAGGACACTGAAGGAACAACTTTAGAAGAGGTAAGCTATTTCAGACAACTAGAGCCATTGGAGTTGGCTGGCAGAGAGATCGCGACACCTAAACCATCTATTGAGGAGCCACCCGAATAGGAACTAAAATAATTGTCAGACCATCTCAAGTATGCCTACTTAGGTAAACACTCAACCTTGCCAGTGATCATTGCTGCTGATCTAACTAATGATCAGGAGGAAAGATTGCTAAAAATTCTAAGCAAGCGTTGGGATAGACCTTGGTTGATATTCGAGGAATAAGCACAACCATTTGTGTGCACAAAATAATTCTGGAAGAATATCATGGCAAAACAACTGAGGGTTAGAGAAGATTAAACCCGAGCATGAAATATGTTGTAAAAAAAGAAATTATCAAGTGGCTAGATGTCAGGATAATCTATCCCATTTTTGATAGCTCGTGGGTCAGCCTGGTGCAATGTGTGCTAAAGAAAGATGGCATGACTGTGGTTCAAAGTAGAAATAATGAGTTAATCCATTCCAGGACTGTTACTGGATGAAGAGTGTGCATGGATTATAGGAAGCTGAACAATACCACCAAGAAAGATCATTTTCCATTGCCCTTTATTGATCAAATGTTGGACAGATTGGCAGGTAAGGCATTCTATTGCTTCATAGACGGTTATTCATGACATAATCATATAGCCATATCTTTGAAAGATCAAGAGAAAACCATGTTCACGTGTCTATATGGGATATTTGCCTTTAGAAGAATGCTATTCGGGTTGTGTAATGCCCAAAAAATGTTTCAATGTTGCATGATGTCCACTTTTTGACATGATTGAACATAACTTGGAAGTGTTCATAGACAATTTCTCAGTGTTTGGCAAAACATTTGAAGAATTTCTTCAGAGTTTGGAGCAAGTTTTAAGGAGGTGCATTAAGACAAACATGGTCTTGAACTGGAAAAAAATGCCACTTCATGGTGAAAGAAGGCATTGTTCTCGGGCATAAGGTGACCAAAAGAGGATTAGAGGTCGATAAAGCAAAAGTTGAGGTGATCAAGCAATTGCCACCTCCTACAAGTGTAAAAGGTATAAGAAGTTTTTTGGAACATGCAGGTTTTTACCGACGTTTCATTAAATATTTTCCCAAAATTTCTAAACCTTTATGCTTGCTTTTAGAACAAAATACCGCTTTTGCATTTAATGAATCTTATTTAAGAGTGTTTCAATAACTAAATGAGAAATTGATTAATGCCCCTATAGTCGTGGCACCAGACTAGAATGAGCCATTTTTGCTCATGACGATGCCAACGACTATACCGTCGAAGCAATGTTGGGGCAACGACGTGGCAAAGTTTTTCATACCATTTACTATGCCAGCCAGACATTGAATGAAGCACAACTGAACTACACCACTACCGAGAAAGAATGTCTCACGATTGTATTCACATTTGATAAATTCAAATCTTATTTAGTTGGTAATAAAATTATGGTGTATACAGATCATTCGACATTGAAGTACCTCTTAGCAAAGAAGGTTGCCAAGCCCAGACTGATTCAATTGACGTTTTTGCTACAAGAATTTGATCTCAAAATCCGAGACAAGAAGGGCTGTAAGAATTTAGTAGCTAACCATCAATCATGCCTAGAGCATCACCTTGAAAATGGTAAGACCATTGCCATAAGAGATGAATTCCCTGATGAGTATTTACTTGCAGTCAATGCCATGCCATGGTACCCTGACATAGTCAATTACCTAGTAAGTAATATCATGCCACTGGATTTGGCATATAATGCTAGGAAACATTTTTTGCGAGATGTTTGACAATATTATTAGGACGAGCCAATATTGTTTAAATAGTATGCTGATCAAGTAATAAGACGGTGTGTGCTAGAAGGTGAACAACACAACATATTGCAATTATGCCATGTAGCATCATATGGAGGTCACTTTGTCGGGAGAAAAACTGCTGCCAAAGTGCTGCAATCAAGATTCTTTTGGCCCACACTATACAAAGATGCTGATAACTTTGCCAAGGCATGTGATCGATGCAACAGTTAGGAAACATCTCCGGCAGACACCATGGGTTGAGGCCGTTGCACTGCCAACGAATGATGCCAAGGCCGTTGCCAAGTTCCCGCATAAGCATATTCTTACTCGATTTGGTGCCCCTAGAGTTATTATTCATGATGATGGTACACATTTTAAATGCAATTTTCTAAAGCTTTGTGTAGGTATATAATTCAGTAGAGGATTGCCACGCATACCCTCCCTAAACAAATGGCCAAGCGGAGATTTTAAACAACGAGATCAAGAAAATTTTGGAAAAGACTGTAAAACCAACAAGGAATGACTGGTCCTTGAGACTAGATGACTCCTTGAGGACTTACATGACTACTTTCAAAACTCCTTTGGGGACCTCCCCATTCAGACTTGTTTTTGGGAAGGCATGCCACTTACCAGTGGAGATGGAACACCGAGTCTATTGGACAATTAAAACGCTTGATATGGAATGAAGGGTTGTTAGAGAAAAAGGCTACTAGATTTAAATGAGTTAGAGGAATTCAGAGCATATGAGAATGCTAGACTCTACAAGGAAATGACAAAATGATGGCATGACAAAAGGATATTGAAAAGACAATTTGAGGTAGGCCAACGTGTTTTGTTATTTAACTCAAGGCTAAAATTGTTTCCAAGAAAGCTCAAGTCTAGATGGTTGAGACCCTTTGAAGTTGTGAAACCATATGCTCATGGAGCAGTGGATATCAAAGATTTGAAGACTGAGGCAGTTTTCAAGGTAAATGACCAATGATTGAAACACTATTTGGAAGTCACTTAAAATGATGCCAAGGAGGTTGTCCTCTTGGCAGAGATTCTGTGAACATCATCATCATGGTTTAATTTTTGTATATAGTAGGATATATGTTTTTCTTTTTCAGAATTTTTTGTTTTATTTTTCTTTTGTTGTGTTGAAAGGTTTTTCTTTGAGTAAGTGCAGGTTTTTTGTGTAGGGCAGAATGCCAATGCAAGGGCTTGGCATGGGGCGATTGAAAATTTGGAGAAACGAAAGTTACCCTAGCCGCGTCACATGTAAAGAAATTTCCGAAGGGGAGTCCTCCTCTTCCTAAACTCCTTTACATTTCATATCATTTTATTCACATGTTCATGCATTTTACTATTTTTATTTGTATATATATTTTGTTTTCATTCATTGAGGACAATGCACACCTTTGGTTTGGGGGTGTGTATCCTCACATTCATATGTCATGCATTCATGTTTAAATTTTAGTTTGCCACATAGAATAGTTTGCCATGTAGGATTAAATTTGCATACCAAACCACTAAAATTTTATTGTTGTCTTGGTTAAGATTGGAAATTTTGTCAATAATACTGCTAGTTTAGTTGAATTTGTTCTAGATTTATCTGTCCAATGAAGAAACTGGAATTTTAGGACTTGTATGCCAGCAGGTTAGCAATGCCAAGTAGCTTGGAAATTGAACTCTATTTTAAGCAACTTCAGTTTCACTCTACACAACGTATGCATCTATTCTGCAAAACAAAGTTAGGTTCTCTTAAAACTAAGCTCAAAAAAAGGAAAAAAATGTTTGATGCCAGGGTAAAAAGAAATAATAAGGCAACAATGTTTTGCCAAGGCAAGAAAAAAAGATGTAGAACTCTCATATGCCTTAGAGATAATAAGTAACTTGGGGCTTCGTGGTTTGCTCCCTCTCATTTCTCAAGTCAAAACTTTAGGGTATGAGTTGAAGAGTAAAAGCCTAGTAATGTCTGGGTTAACTTGCGAGTTCGTGGTAGGCTCCCTCTTATTTCTCACGCCAAACAGAATTACAAAGCAAGCCTGAAAATATTACCAGAAAAAAGCAAAAACCCTTGGCAAATAAACAAAAAATGATGACAATAAATTTTGAGTTTGGGAAGCAAAGTCAACTAAGGGAGTTGAGTAAACTTAATGCATATTGCTCAAATTTTAGGCACACTAGACGACCTTAGACTAAAGCTATATTGTTGCACTTGAATTTGTTTATCTGCTTGGCATTGATACACTGAATATTTGAGGACAGAACTAGGATCATAATTTGCTACCTGAAAGGTGTTGGGAACCATGACAATTTTTGCTGAGGTACTTTCTTGTTTTTTTGTTTTTATATTTTTAGTTGCATTACTTGAGGACAAGCAATGAGCTATGTTTGGGGGTGTGTTAACTCCTCAAAGTACTAATTTTCATGCATATATTACGATGCTTTTGCTTGCCTTTGAGTACATAATTATGCATTTAGTTGTTCAAATCATGCGTTTGCATTAAGAAGTTAGAAGTTGTTTGTTTTACTAGTGTGAAGGGTTATTTTGCTGGTTTTGATGCAGGACACCTTAATATCTTAATAGACTTGAGGGGTAATGATTAGTTGCCAAATACTAAGGAGAGAAGCTTCGAAAGAAGATGTTCAAGTAGATGAGCTTCTTCTGAAGTGAATCTACCCCTTAGGTGTATAGATTGGAACTTAATCAAATTAATTAATGAAAGACTTTACTATAGACATATAGGAGTTTTAACATGGTTAATTTCGGGCATTGCCATCGATAGAGGCAATGCCAACCTTGAATCTGCTCGGCAATAATTCTAAGGCATGAAGTTATTAAAAGCTGGCATGAACAGTGAAAAACCAAGCATCCCTTGCCAACACTCATCACTCATTTGAAACCTCTTCTCGCCAGCGTTGTTTTACTTCCATTACTTTTTTTAAGTCACTTTCTAAAACCACTTCAAAATCAATCATTTTCCCTGACAAGTAATAATTGAAGCAGTCAAATTCCTGGACAATCCCAATATTCAATACTCAACTTACTGTTGTATTACTTGCTGGCCGTGTATACTTGCACGCAAAGGACTCATATTTGGTATTATTCTTACATATTTCCATTACATTTTCTACTATTTTGCCAAGCGTTAGCATAGTCGACAAACATTCAAGAATAACCATATTATTCTAAAGACTTTATTATAATTCATCTTATTTATATATACGCAGAATAATGATTGAAATAATAATAATAATGGCTTTATATTAATGAACATGATAAAATATGTCTTTTACAATCATCTTATGATTGATCTTTATGCATACTCCAACAATCTCCCACTAGCACTAAGACCAATCACTCATGTATCTAATTCCTAGGGACTTAGCGTGACGATCATGCTTCTGCTGCGTCAGAGGATCAGTAATACTATCATCCGTTGGTATTCAGCATATTTTCATTTCCCCTCGATCAAGATTTCTCGAATGAGATGGTAACGTCTAAGTATGTGTTTGGATTGCTGGTGAGATCTGGGTTCTTTTGCTTGTGCGATGGCTTCATTGTTATCACAATGTAGATCTATAGCATTTGATATGCTAGGTACAACCCCTAGTTGATATATGAACTTTTTGATCCAAATAGCCTCTTTTGCAGCATCATTTGTTGTAATATACTAGACTTCTGTTGTATAATCTGCCACTATATCTTATTTTGAACTTTTCCAGCTTACAACGCCTCCATTAAGGCAAAACACAAAACTCGATTGTGATCGAGAATCATCCTTATCAGTTTGGAAGCTTACGTCAGTATAACCTTTTATACTTAGCTCTTCCTCACCTTCATACATAAGGAAAGTATCATTAGTTCTTCTCAAGTACTTAAGGATATTTTTGACTGCAACCCAATGACCTTCACCGGGATCTTTTTGGTATTGACTTGTCATACTTAATAGATATGATACATCTGGACGTGTACATAGCATGCCATACATGATAGATCCAATAGCCAAAGCATATGGAATCTTACTCATGCGCTCCTTTTCTTGAGGCGTTGAAGGACACATTTCCTTCAAGAGTAAAATACCATGTCTCATAGTTAAGAATCCACTTTTAGATTCTTCAATATTGAATCTTTTTAGTACTTTGTCTATGTATGTATTTTGACTTAGTTCTATGAGTTGTTTTGATCTATCTCTATAGATCTTGACTCCTAATATGTAGGTTTCTTCACCCAAGTCTTTCATATAAAAACATTTTCCTAACCAAGTCTTTACAAACTGTAAGGTAGGTATGTCACTTCCTATTATTAGTATGTTATCCACATACAATACGAAGAATGTGACAGTGCTCCCACTAGTTTTCTTGAAAACACATGGCTCATCTTTATTTTTGATAAAACCAATTTCTTTGATTGCATCATTAAAAAGAAGATTTCAACTTCGAGAAGCTTGCTTCAACCCATAAATGGATCTTTGTAGCTTGCATACTTTTCGGGCATCTTTTGGATTGACAAAACCTTCAGGTTGTTTCATGTACACATCCTCATCTAATTTTCCATTAAGGAAAGAGGTTTTGACATCCATCTGCCAGATTTCATAATCATAAAATGCAGCTATTGCAAGCAATATGCCGGATGGATTTAAACATAG
The DNA here is from genome assembly GCA_019671005.1 of Hibiscus mutabilis. NCBI lineage: Eukaryota > Viridiplantae > Streptophyta > Magnoliopsida > Malvales > Malvaceae > Hibiscus > Hibiscus mutabilis. The sequence goes on along the minus strand of CM033717.1, from coordinate 5,054,750 downwards.
CAACAGGGGAAAATGTTTCATCATAGTCTATACCATGAATATGATGAAATCCATTAGCGACCAATCACCCTTTGTATGTTTGTACATTGCCATTCATTTCAGTCTTCTTTTTGAAAACCCATTTGCACCCTATGGGCTTAATCCCTTCAGGTGGATCAACCAAAGTCCACACTTGGTTTTCTAACATGGAATCCATCTCGGATTTCATGGCTTCTAGCCATTTCTCGGAGTCTGGGCTTGCCATTGCTTCTTGATAAGTTTTAGGCTCATCTTGATCTATAAGGAGAACATTACCATGCAATGTGACAAGAAATCCATATCTCTCAAGCGCATTGCGTTCTCTCATAGACCTTCACAATGGTTGTGTTTCAAGAACGGTTGGATGTTCCTCAACTATTTTTGGAACTTGTTGTTGTTCAATCTCTGATTCAGTGATATGTGGTTGATCTTGAATTTTCTCATGTTCAATATTTCTCTAACTTCCTTTTCTGAAAATAAATTCTCTCTCGAGGAAGACTCTTGTTCATGCTGAAAACTCTTTGTTCTCAGATGAATTGAAGAAATAATATCCTTTAGTTTCTTTAGGATATCCTACAAAATTATACTTATGAGTTTTGAGTTCGAGTTTTGTAGACATCTGATGTTTAACATAAACTTTGCATCCCCAAATGTTCATAAAAGACTTACTAGGATACTTCCCAATCCATATCTCATATGGTGTCTTTTAAATCGATTTAGACGAAACATGATTTAGTGTGAAAGTAGTTGTTTCTAACGCATGTCCCCAAAAAGAAGTTGGAAGATCAACATAACTCATCATTGACCGAACCATGTCTAACAACGTTCGATTTCTCCTCTCAAAGACTCCATCATGTTGTGGAGTACCATGAGGTCTAAGTTGTGAGACAATCCCACATTCTTTAAGAAGGTCACTAAACTCTAAGCTTAAGTATTCTCCTCCTCGATCTGATCGAAGAGCTTTAATACTCTTTCTTAGTTGGTTTTGTACTTTATTCTTAAAATCTTTGAACTTTTCAAGGGCTTTAGATTTATGATGCATTAGGTAAATATACCCATATCTACTAAAGTCGCCAGTGAAAGTAATGAAGTATTGAAACCCTCCTCTGGCTTGTGTATTCATCGGTCCACATACATCACTATGTATTAGGCCTAATAAATCACTTGTTTGCCCGCTTTTACCGTTAAAAGGTGATTTGGTCATTTTTCCCAGTAATCAAGGCTTACATATATTAAGTTGTTAGAAAACAAAAAAAATCCAAAAATCCATCTTTATGAAGTTTTGATATGCGTTTCTCACTTATATGACCCAAGCGACAATGCTAGAGATAAGTTTGATTAGAGTCATTTGTTTTTGATCTTTTCACATTTATGTTTTACATGGAATTGTCTTGATCCAAGATATAGAGGCCATTTATTAAATGTTTCGTACCATGAAAACATTATTGAGATAAAATGAACAATTATTATTCTTAATAATAATCTCAAAACCAATCTTGTCCAAACAAGAAATTGAAATAATGTTTTTAGTCAAACTAGGTATGAAATAAAAAATCCTCTAATTCTAAAACAAGTCCACTAGGTAATGAAAAAGTATATGTTCCTATAGTTATTCAGCAACTCTTGCTCCATTTCCCACATGTAGGTCCACATCTTCTTTTGCCAATTTTCTACTCCTTTTTAGTACTTGTACAGAAGTACAAATGTGAGAACCACAACCGATATCTAATACCCAATAAGTAGATGTTGATATATTAATATCAATAACATAAATACCTGATCCGGACTGTCCATTTTCTCTTGCTTTCTTGATATCCTCAAGATAGACAAGACAATTTCTCTTCTAATGTCTAGCATTGTTGCAATAGAAACATTTTCCTTCTTTTGCAACTCCTCCTTTGGGTTTCAATGCAACCTTTCCTTTGTTGGGCTTTGGTTTTGCCTTGGTGTTGGGTTTTCCTTTTCTGTTATCCTTTCGGACCATCAAAATAGGCTTGCACCCAATCTTTTTCATGTTGTCCTCTGATGTTCTTAACAGACCAAGTAATTGTGACAATGATTTATTAATTTCATTCACATTGAAATTAAGAACTAGCTGATTAAAACTATCTGACAACAATAGTAGGATAACATAAGTAGTCAATTCAACACTTAGAGGGAAGCCCAATTTTTCTAGGGTCTGAATATGCCTTATCATTTTGAGAACATGAGTTCCCACTAGAGTTCCCTCCACCATCTTACATCGAAACAAAGCCTTAGAGGTCTTATACCTCTCTTGACGAGCTTTCCCCTCATATAATTCTTTTAGATTTTTAACCATCTCATAGGGAACCATGTCCTCATGTTTCTTCTGAAGCTCAATGGTCATGGTCGCAAGTATCAAACACCTGACATCTACCATGTCATTTGAGTATTTCTTAAAAGCTTCCAATTCATCCGTGGAGGCATCATCTGCTAGTTTTTTTAGGGACAAATTCTTCGATGACGTGTAGTTTTCTTTCTTGTTTGAGGACAATCCTCAAATTGCAGAACCAATCAAGGAAGTTCAAGCCATTCAATTAGTCATTCTCAAGGACGGATCATAATGATAACGAGTTTGAGTTTGCCATAATAAATATACAATGATAAAGTATGATTTATGAGTACCTTATATCATGTTTATAAATGCAAAATAACATTCCCCTATTAATAACCCTCAAAAATTAAAACTTTCTATAAAGTACTTCTAGTGGGTAAGGATCCATATTTCATTTTATTCTAAGTCAGCTTTGGCTTTACTTCTAGAATTTAATTGTTTAGGTAAGCAAACACTTGCTAATTACATCTCATGTAACTCCTTTATTTGATGACCACCTATTATTCCTAATCATCTCATGATTACCCAAATCCTTAGCCTTTAGGATTATAATCTCATTAGGACAACCTAGCTTAACCAATATTACAACTAGTGAATATCACTTGCTTATTCTTCGCGTTTAACCAAGATAATATGAGTACTTCTCTTTAGCAGAACCTACATAGTACCGATCGAGGTTTTAACGATGGCTAATATTGGATGGCTATTAATTAAATATTGAGGGTTTTGTTAAATTAATCTCACCATATTCAATTATGATCTGATCATTTACCATCATGTTAATATACATACATTGTATCACATACATGTAAAGTAGTAAATATAAATGCAATGGTTATAGCCCGTAAAACTAAGGTGGTCCATCCCAAGCCAATGGGAGAACCAAAATAAACTAAAGATAGAACTTGCTTCTAAGGCATCTAATCCACCTTTGATCGGCCCATCATTCTGCTCCTTTGATCTATGTTTACTTCGCAAATATTACAATTTTTAGAAACCCATTTTACATTCGAGGGAGTAAGATGAGAAGAGAATTACAATAAAAGAAAGAAAAGCACGACACGCAGGCCGTATTTATAAAATACAAAACCAAAGTAAATGGGATATAACCATGCATTTCAAACACCGTGCATAATAAACATAACAAAGACGCGATTTGTTATTAAGGTCTTACCAGATTGTTCCTACGTAGAGGTCAAAGGACGAAGCCTCTTGCGGGGGTTTAAAGGGGCGAAGCTCAACCTCACGATTTGATAATTTTTATCAACATTATCGTATTTTTAAGGATTTTAAAATCCACGAGATTTTTACTGTAACAACTCTTTGTAACTTTCCCTGCGCATGATCTATTGACTAACCATTAGTCTAATATATAACTATAACTTGCGTATGTTAATGCTTAACATCTGAAACCCAAACAAATATATGACTAACTTTTTAATCACTTGGAACAATCAATATGATTGAATCAAATTAGGTGTGAATTGATCTAAAGCATGAAAATATCATATATTTGTCAAAAGTCGAATAAACCCTAATCTAGTAACATGCATCACATACAAAAGCATCATCCAAGTATTTAAGTCAAAATTCATATCGTACAAGTGGCTTTGATACCACTATAGGGAAACTCTGGTACACCCCATGGCACAACAGAAAAATTATCCGGTGAATTCCACCAGTGATCCATGTATGACGAATGAATCTGGGGTGAAAATGGATAAAACATTACCTTGATTAAATTTGAAAACTGCAATGATGTAAGAAAATCCAATTCTTTTAGCACGATATCGAATCCTTAGTCGTCACAAAAAGCTCTGACCTCTACGCAGTCCACCCAAATGAAACGAACAATATTTCACTTCTTAACTGCTAGAGAGGTTTTCCCAAAAGCACACTCTTGGCTGCTAGACCTTATGCCTTTATATAGCATTCAAAACCCTAATCCTAATTAAATTCGGATTCATTAAATGTACAATATATTTAACCAAATATAATTAAATAAGTAGAATCTAATTCTACTTTAAATAGGTTTCTCTAGGATATATATATTTTAATAGTATTTGATAATTACAATAATTATCTGGTATTAAAATATATAAACGAAATTATCTATATAATTACAATAATTATAACAATTTCGATTCTAACTAATTTCGTGTACAACAAGTTTGCACATATGCTATGTAGTCAATATTTGTTCATTTTAATCATAAGGTGTGACCCTTGTAGGTTCATGCAACGTTAGCAATAATATCTAGAACAATTCTAATATTACAAGTAATTAGTGGTATCTAGCAATACATTATTGCTACCTAAGTTACATGAAGTCGTGGTTCGACGTAACCTCTTATTGATTAAGTCTTTTTCATATATTACATCCTTCTGTCCCTATATGTAGATTGGACACAAGTCATGGAATAGTCACACTTGTATAGTCCATCTTATATTTCTTGATATCTTGAGTGGACAATTATAAACGAATAACTAGGATATCTTATATCAACTTATTCGAGCATGGCCATGCATTTTTAGTCTCACTCAATCAAGTGGCCTATGATATTACTCCTATTATGTCGGAGGGACAAATCCTATCTTGATCAACCATATCTCGCTACATAGATTGTGACATATCTAATATTAATCTTTATAGCCCAGTCAGTTATGATACATGTTTGACTATATCAAAATATGTCACCAACGATGTTGAAATAATGATGATCTCAAGTCTGAGGATCATACACTTAGTTATCATTATGAGCAATATTGTAACTGTCACATAATAATCCAAGAAACATGCTCATAGCGGATCAGTCCATTATGTCGTTCTCTAGCACATACTTATATATTGATTTTGACATCTCTATGCCAATGAGAACACTTTGTCATCAATCAACTACATATTAGTCTTAATATATTATTGTTGTCATTGCCCATAATAATACTCGACTAAGGACATTCAACAATAACCATATCTAAGGACTTTATTATAATTCAGCTTATTTATATATACACAGAATAATAAATAAAATAATAATAATGACTTTATATTAATAAATATGATAAAGTATTTCTTTTACAATCATCTTATGATTGGTCTTTGGGCATACTCCAACAACAGCCTCAGCCCAAAATGGTTTGCCCAGCCCAACATTGGACAACATACATCGAACTTTCTCAAGTAGTGTTTGATTCATATGCTTTGCCACCCTCATTTTGTTTTGGTGTATGTATAACAATGAAGTGTCGAACAATATCATGCTCTTGGAAAACGTCAAAGAGCAGATTACTTCTATATTCCCCTCTATTGTCCATCCTAAGCCGTTTGATATTCTTGCCAATCTGGTTCTCGATCATATTTTTCAACTTTAGAAAAACTTTGAGTACTTCATCTTTAGACTTCATTTTATACACCCAAACTCTTCTAGAAAAGTTATCAACAAAAGTTACAAAATCGTGTTTTCCTTACAATGATGACGTGTTGGAAAGACCCCACAAATCTGAGTGAACATAATCCAAAATGTCTTTCGTATTATGTATAGCGATGCCGAATTTCACTCTCTTATTCTTTCCCATAACACAATGCTCACAAAAGTTTAACTTGCAAGCCTTTGCACCTTTCAATAATCCTTGTTTTGCCAAAATTTGCAAGGATTTCTCACCAACGTGTCCTAACCGCATATGCCAGATGTAACACCCTCAACCTAGATATCACATTTGGGCCTCAAGCCCAAACCAAAAGCCATAAAATTCTCAAACTAGGTTTAGCCCAAACAAGTTATCTCTTAAAAGCATTAAAAGTCAACAGTTGAAAATATAAATAAATCATTTAAATAGTTATAAAGGAGCTCCACTTTAATTTAAAACATTTAAATTACTTGACTTGATTAATACAATTTCAAAAGTAAGGGTTACAGACTCAACCACGTAAGGACTATGAATACATAGCCTACTAAACTCAAGTATCGTACTTTGGACATCACCACATGCTGGAATCCGATGATCAACCTACGCACAGAAATAATGATTCCGAGGGCTGAGCTTACAAAGCTCAATGGTACACATCTACTCTACTATACTTCATGCTAATCCTAAATATAAGCATGGAAGCAAGTATGAGAAATAAAGATAGATAAATAAACACGCGGCCCTATCACTAGTCGCCTAAACACATGCTTTCATCATAGAAATTGTCATATATGGCCCATAAGGCCCAACCATACTCATAACATGGCAATATAACATCAAATACATATGGCGCTACCTCTAGCCACCTATCTGTGTATCAACAGCAAACACATAGGCTTCACATAGAATATAAGCATAATACCACAATATAGGAGTAAGGCCCGGTCTCAATAAGCATCGGGATTATACACTCTTTGGGTGAGGCTCGGTACCACTAAACTCTGGGATACATACACCTAAGCTCGAAATCTCTCATCAAGCATCTTCAAATGAGTCTTGGTCCCATTAAGCCTCAAGTTCATATATTCGAAATCTTCAACCATGGTGTTGCAACACACTCTTTCTCGCACTAGGTATTCAAAACCCATCAATCAAGATGATTCAATCATCTAGGTGTCCATATCAGCACATAGCAAGGACACGTCTACCGCACAGCACACAATATCACACGAACCACCAAGGATCCCTACAGATGCTATTACCATCAAATTATCCAATTAAGTTTACCAACTTATAAATACATTATGGAAATGTACATTAATCATCCTCGTTAATTATTTTATTAAGTCATATTATCTCATTTATATCCCACATCAATTCTTATATTTATTAGCATTGTAGATTATTTCGTTCAATAGGTACTGATACTTAAACACGAGTATCGATGTGATACCCCGGGTATCGGTACTCATACGTGTACCGATATAAATATTACTTACTGGAAATCCTAGAATTCATTAATTACCAATACGGGTCAACCTGTACCGATACGAACCCAAATTGTGTACCGATATCTTATTCACGAGTTCGTACCATTTCCTTAAATTATGATTTACAATACTTTACTCAATCCCTAAAGCTTATAAAAGTCATTAGAGTTAGTTTACTAACGTATTCCCCCAAGCAATATTATTTACCAGCTTCATAATCATTTAATCGGGTATTCGTCCCTAAAGTATGACTTCTATCGAATCACATCAATCCATTCGAACAATCATACAAAGTATCACAATTATCTCAACCAGTCAAACAATCATCCAATATCACACAAGCATCTCGAACAACCTTATCTGGTCCCTAAAGTTTCCACGTGTCTCATCATAATCACAGCATCATCATGCATCTCATAAATATATCGTGTCATAATATCGGTCTTAACACATGCTTATCTATCATTAACCTATTTTGCAACCACTAACATGCAAGGCAATTACGATTATGATGCTCATAAAGCAATAGGAGTTCGAGGTGTACTAACCTTAAGCCGATATCACTAAAATCCACATCCAAGTTTCCTTAATATTCCACTCGACCAGATATCTGATCCTGAATAATCCTCTTATACCAAATAATATCATAAGTATCTCTTACCCGCATACTTTAAAGAATTCGAAGGGTCAATTACGATTGTGTCATTGGATCCGGAACGTTGAGAAGCCCCCAAGTAAGGTCCCCTAGTAAAAGTCAACGACAGTCAACGAAGGCGGCGACGGCATGGTCAACACGGCTGGCAACTCGGCTTGGTCAACGACTCAGCTCAGCTTGGTTAACGATTTGGTTCGGCTTGATCTGGCTCGATCCAACTCGATCTGACCTAGTTTAACTCGGTCTGACGGTTTCCCAGAAGTAGGACCACACCCACGCGCGTGTGGCATGCTCTAGTGGCCGGGCGGAGGTGGCTAGTTGCAAATTGGCCTAAAAGTGCTTGAAGAGTTCAACGTGCTGCCCACTCTCGATGACAACCAGTGGAACTGCCTGAACGAGCTTCGCCGACTCTTTAATCTTTCTACCCCGGTAAGTGGCGGCGACGGTGACCATCGACAGCTGCATCTCAGCAAGCTCTTCCCGATAGCATCGACGGTGACACTCCCGGTAACCTGGACGGAGATGAAGATGTCCTTGGATGCTTCAACCTCCCAAAACTCTCTCAACCCCCCATTTTTTCCACTTTCACTTTCTCTCTCTTCATAAAAATCCCCATTTTTTCCAACCACCCACCAACCTTCTTAAATTTTAAAATCCTTCTCATCCAATATAATGGGCCAAGCTTAATATCTTTAACTTGAGCTTTTAAAATAAAGACTCATCGTCCCGGGTCCAAAACCTGTATTACAAACCTGAACTTCAGGTCGCTACACCACAATTGAGTAGAATCTAATTTGTCTTCACCGGAAGTTGTTGTTGCTGCTCCAATAATTGAACTACCTTGATAGTAATACAAGTTATTTTTCCCAAAGCCCTTTATTATCATGTGTGTGCTCGATGTGACTTTCAAAACTCCACATCTCATAGTGACAACTGAGCCTTTAGATTCCAAAGCTCTCAACAAGATGAGATTTTTCTTCAAACTAGGCACGTATCGGACATCATTCAAACTTTGGTTGATCTATCTTGATTCTTTAATCGGATTGAACATATCCCAACATTTTTACAGGCATTGTCATTGCCCATATAAACAACCCCTCTATTTAGTTCTACTAAATCGAAGAACCACTTTCGATTAAGGAATATATGATAGGTACAACCCGAATTCAATATCAACTCATCTGAACAGAATGATGATGATGAAGCAACTAGTGATATTTCAGAGTCACTAGTATCATGCTCTGCAACACATGCATCTAGAGTAGCTTTTTTTTCTTTTTCAGCTTCGGGAAATCTTTCTTCTGATAACTTTTCTCATGGCAAAAAGGCACATTCATCTTTCCCAATTCCAGACTTTAACTTTGATTTCCCTATTATCTTTGACTTTTGGCTTTTCGAGTGCATTATACTTGCTCTCCATCTTGGTTTTCTTTCTGAGCTCGTAACTATACATAGCAGTAGTTACTTCTTTAAGGGTCACCTCATCCTTTCCATGAAGTAACATTGTTTCAAGGTGCTCAAATTCATCTGGAAATGATGACAACAACATTAAAGCCAAATCATCATCTTTGAAAGTTTCATCCATGCCCAACAGATCTGCCACTAACTCATTCAAGGCAGTGATGTGTTCATTCATACTAGTGTATGGATGATAATTAAATCTAAACAATCTTTTCTTCATGTGAAGACGATTCTGAGAGCTTTTCTTTAAGAAATTTTCCTCCAACGATTTTCAGAGCTTGCTTGCAGAAGTCTCATTCTTGTAGTCATACTTCTGCTCCCTAAAAAGACAAGATCAAATCGTACTATACACCATACGGTTGATTGTTCTCCAATCTTTTTCCACCATATCTGTGGGTTTTTCTTCCTTAATGGCAATGTCTAGACCTTGTTGAAATAAAAAGTCTAGCACCTCGCCTTGCCACATGTCAAAATGACAGGATCCATCGAACAACTCTACCGAGAAATTTGTATTTGACAGTATCCTCCTCATTGGTATAGAGGAAGAGCTTGATGCACCCTCTGACCCGTCTTTTTCCATGGCAACGAATAATATTCAACAGCACGAACTGGATATTGAAACACTGCACCATGTAAGTTCCCAGGAAAGAGAGGTGGATTACGCGGATCGCTTAAATACCAAGTCTTTCTTAGCCAGAACTTTATTAGACATGCACTATTACAATACCACACTTCTTTGCAGCAATCGAGCAACTAGGATAGCCTTCACCAAAGCTCTAATACCAATTGTTGGGGAAACCGGGTTATTTCCCACACAAACGTAGCTTCAAATCTGAGTTGAAATGTCAAGATCGAAACTACCAAAATTTACGCAGCATACAAACCCGTTAACTATTGAATATTGAAACCCAATGGAAAAACCCAATAATAAACAAGCAAAATAAATAATAGAGAAAACACACCGAATTTACGAGATTCGACAAAAATGTCATCTACTCATCGGGCACCACCACCGGATGACAACTTCACTAATACCAAAATGGTACAAACAAATGAAATTCCTAAGAATTCTCAAATATTACAAATGAGAGAAGAGAAACAAATGGGAGAGATGGTATGGATGTTGGGATGATTTTGGAGTGAAATGGTTGCCCCTATTTATAGTTGAGCTATAGGGACCAACTCCCAAATAATCTAACAATTCAATGGTCAAAAAACAATTTTCCCATTGTCAATTTTCAAACCAAATTTTGGTGCATCAATGCACTGCACTTTTACGATGCCATCCTCTGCCAAATTGACATTGGCTTTGATTTTCAAGCCAAAATTAATAAAAATAACATATATTTATAGGGGTAGATCTTGGTGCGTTAGTTTGGGGGCTTAATCAAAATTTTAAAAAATTTTGGAGGTCTGGTCGAAAATTTTAAGGATTTAATGGGATTTTTTTTAGAAAAAATTAGGATCTAATTAAAAATTTTGAGAGATTTAATGAAAATTTTAACAGTTTGTGAAACTTAATTAAAATTTTTCAAAAATATTTAAGATTTAATGAGAATTTTTAAAAAATTTAAGGGAGCCTAATTATAAATTTTAAAATATTTTAAGGGTACAATTCAAATTTTTTCATACCTTGGGGTGCCAAGGCACCTTCTAGCTTGGCTTATCACCTGCCCCTGTATATTTATGGAATTTAATGTTATCATGTATGACTGGAAATATTGATTAGTCTACTAACCATTCAAACTTGTATTATTATATTATTCAAATTTGAATCAATGATTACTAAATTTAATTTACTCGAATTCAAATAATATAGGGTAAAATATACTAGAAGTCACCTAATTATATGTTTAGGATCAAACATATTACTCTTATTCTAAAAGTAACAGTTCAATCATTGAATTATAGATTTAGGAACAAATAAGTCATTCAATTAAAATTTTATGACAAACATGTCATTGTGTCATTGAAATTGAAACAACGACTTTGTAACACCCCATTCCCGGTCTGGTAGGGATCCGGGCCAGATAGTGTTATCGAAAGACTAATCGGAGGTTCGAAAAAAGATTCAGAGTTCAAAACTTAATCTAAGTATCATATTGATTATTCTTAAGACTTATCCCCTTTGTTTGCTACTAAACTTAATCGAGGCTGAGGTCAATTTTAAACTTTTCTTAACCTCAGGGACTAAATTGTAAATTTTACAACTTAAGGGTCCTTAGCCGAAATTTAGGTTATCATACTAAAATAAAACTTACTAATTATTAGCCTGTAAAATTTTATTACCAACGGAGGTCGTTTACTTATCTGACTAGACGATACAATATTTAATGATCATTTTGTAAACTGTTCAAAGACTTTTTATTCGGATTAACCTATCAAGTGATTTCTAAACCTTACCAGATTTTACCAGAAAATTAATAATCAGTTTTCTGACTTAACTAAATTTACCAAATTTTACCAGTACACTTATAAATCATGTCCCTATTGGTACGTCAAATTTTAGGGCATTCGAAATCCATTTATTAAGTTTTCACCTTAAGCTCATTTTAGGCACTTTTTAACCTATTCAAATCTAACTATAAACATACAACATGACCACATTACCGAGTCATCATACAACTATAGAAAGGCTTACACAAAACAAGTTAGACAATATGCCACTTCACTAGGAGTTTATAGCAAAAGATAACATACATATATTGCAGAGACGTGACTTGCAACTGCAATAACACGATCAAGGCTCAGAATTGATCAAGGTCCTGAAAATGCATGAGACACACATGTTAAGCTTACATAGCCTAGTGAAGTAGTTATAACATTTACAATGAGATGCATGATAATCAAATATAGAAATAGTCATAATAAGTTATGCACAATTCATGCGTATTACACATATTCTCATGCTTTCACATTCACATATTACATGTCACATAGTCATATCATAATCATAATGTCATAGCACAATTTATAGGCACATATCACATTAGGTGTCATTGGATACACGGATTTCCCTGTAGACCAACACATATAACGGAGAATGGGCCGTAGCCCTTGAGCCCTAACTCCGAAGATATATCCCTTACACAACCGACCTTATTTCTCTCACATATAGGTCGTAGCCCTGGACCATAATCCTCCCTTACTTAGCCAAGCTCAATAATCGTATGACATACCAATTGTATCCAATGTCCATAATTACACAAATTTATATAGTCCATATTTTTTAAGTCATGTTATATCAAATATCAAAATTAACCTTAGCTCCATATCATGTTACATTTTATATTATTTTCATATATCACATACGTGTAGCGTATCATAGTCATATTTGCACATATCAAAGCAATGCAAGGTACTTACCGAATTTGCCAATCGAATTTGACATAGTTGCTCTACGTGAGCCCTTAAACAAATACAAACATAATCACAAAATAATGCAACAGGATGACACAGAGCCTATCCCTCGACACAACTACACTCACCTCAACAACCCGATGTTTTTAAGGTTCTCGGATAACAACGCCTTTATTTGTGGCTTTCGGAAAAGATGACAGTTATTCTTTATCAACCTTTTGAACTAGTCGATAACAAGGACTCGAATTTATTAAACCAAAAAACTCGAGCTTACCAACCTATCACTAGATCGAATTGTTTGTTCCTTACTTTCTCTGTATCTCTTGCGCAAGGCTCCCCCTATTTATACAAATGGCCGGCTCCCCAAATTGATTTCCCACGTTCCACGAGGGCTTGGTGCCGTGGCACATTTTGGCATAATGCCCCTCTTTGGCTAGCCACGTGGTGGCCACCTTGCCTCCTTGAATTGCCGAATCATCCCCCTATGTGGGGGAATTCACGGCAATTCCTTCAATTTGAAGGAATTTGTCGTGGTCCCCAATTCACGACATTTATCATTTTTTAATAATAATAATAATAATAATAATAATAAACTGATACGGTTAGCTCGAATAACTTTTAATGCTTCAAATTAGGTACACGATCGAGTTAATTATATAATCGGTACTAAGTATTTGATCACCGGAACCTAACCTCGACCAGAGCAGTTTTTGGGGTGTGACTACTTGGTATAATAACAACTTTAGTCTCAAAACTTATACATTCGATTTATTTGATTCTAATTCGAAATAATTTAATAAAATTAACCTTTCAAATTTAAAAAGTTCTACATTGCACCATCTTAACGCACCACACGACCACTTAGCACACTTCACGTTATTGTTCACCATTCTGATAATCAACAGATATAATAACTCGAAAAATACAATTATTTTACTATTAAACAGCTGACAAACTATTAAAATAGATTTAGTATGACCTAAACGTCTCATACTAATACACACAATTACTTCACTAATATTAATATCTCATTTCGCCTTAATCCAATCCTTAACCTTCAACCCACTGTCGGCGACCACTATTTTGTTTGATCCCCAAAGGTTCGGTTTAGATATGCAGAGAAATTGAGTGGATTTTTTTTTTTATTATTGTTGAAAAGCTTAGCTGGTTTGTCTGTACTTTGGCTTTACATGGAGGAAGCATTCGAAACCTTGAGAAATGAAACTTGTTTTATATCTAGCTTTCCACCCACCTTCCAAGATGGTCCAAAAACCATTATAAATTCCTCATTAAACCCCACACATTTTCTTGTATTACCCAAAGCCTCTTTCCCTTAACTTTTTCAGTAATGGCTGCATCTTCGCTTGCAATATCTCCCAGAAAGCTTCGGTCCGATCTGTACTGTTTTTCCTACCAGAACGATGCCGACACCCCACTGGTGATATCGGTTCTTGCGTCCCTCATCGACAGAACAATGGCGAGAAACGAAAGGATCGCCAAGAACTGTAAACGGGCATTGAAAACGACGAAAGATTTCAAGAGCAGGGTGTTCGACTGGCACGAGACTCCGGACATGACGATTCAGTCTTACCTGGAGAGAATCTTCCGGTACACCAAGGCGGGGCCGTCGGTTTATGTGGTGGCGTATGTTTATATCGACCGGTTTTGCCAGGCGAATCCTGGGTTTCGAATCAATGCGAGAAATGTACACAGGCTTCTCATTACAACTATCATGGTGGCTTCCAAGTATGTTGAAGACATGTGAGTAGTATTATTACTTTAGCTTTGATTTTTCGTCTGAAAATTATGTTTCCGATTCCGATTGAACTGAAGGGGTTTTGGGTTGAGCAGGAATTACAGAAACTCTTACTTTGCACGAGTCGGGGGATTGACGACGACCGAGTTGAATCATTTGGAGGTTGAGTTGTTGTTCTTAATGGGTTTCAAGTTGCATGTGAATGTGAGTGTGTTCGAGAGCTACTGCAGCCACTTGGAGAGGGAAGTGAGCATCGGAGGAGGATACCACATCGAGAGGACACTAAGATGTGCTGAAGATATAAAATCAAGACAGATTGAAGAAAGAAGATACAATCAGATCGCTCGCATTTTGCTCTAACTTTTTTACACCATTAATCTGGGAATTTTGCTTTTGCTTTTGCTTTTGCTTCTGCATTTGCAACGAGTATATTGTAATTTATTCATTAGATTTTCGTACACATTTGCTGTGCAAATACAGAGAGATGTATAGTCAATAGATTCAATCGAAGTTTAATTAAAGCGTATTTGAGGGTTAACCAATTAAACATTACAACTTGCTTTCATCACCTTAAACAATACTTTGGGAAATGATTAATTGGTCTAAACAAAACATTACTTTGATTTGATTTCATGTTTAGTGTATAATTAACATGTTTGTTTGGCAAATGTGTGCCATAATCGTATCGTATTGGATATAGCTGCCTGTGTTCATCTGGTATAAAGTCGAAATGTTTGATTCTCAAAAGATGTGGCTGCCCCCACCCACCGACGACCTAACGTCACCAATTATTTGTCTTGCGAGGGCAACTACGATGAGACTATGCAAGCATACGCGATTAAAATAAACACTATATGTTTTTCTTGTTTTCTAATAAAGTATTTATAGGACAAGACTTTTGTTAACTGTACGGGTTAAACTAGATCTACTAATTGACTAAGAATATTCATATTATTTTATTTTGTACGAATTCGAATTCTGATATAAAAATATAGTATCTCTATTTCATAAAAAATCTAAAACATGTCACTTTTTTTTTGAATGTTTCGGATTTAGGATCAGAGACGGATGTAAAATTTCATGTAAGGGGTGCAAACTATCAAAAAGTTTATATTAGAAAGTAAATGTGCAAAATTACAAGATTTTAAGGGTGTAAAATTAGATTATCAATAAAAAATGCAAAGAAAATATATAAAATATAGAGAAACTTAAAATTTTAGGGGATGCAGTTGCCCCCAGCACCCCATGTGTCTGTCCCTGTTTAGATTATATTTTGATTGAATTATTCCGAATTTTGATTTCGAGCTATTAAGAATTCCAAATATTCCTATTTCAGTCGTGAATCCAACAAGTGGTCCCAATAAAAAAGCAAATGATGTTCATTTTAGGAGACTTGAATTCAATCACTTTATTTCTAAGGTGTGTGCATTGTAAAAGAGTTAAGATATGTATGAACAAACTCCAACTTATAATCACCTTTAGACAATTAAAAATGGGTAAAATACATAAATCATCACTCAACTTTGTTCCCAGACCTATTTTGATCATTGAACTTTCAAAACGATCAATATACTCACTAAACTTTACTTATTGACCTATTTTGGTCCCTTTGAATTATTTTATTAATATTTTGATATGACTCAGCATATTTTATTTTTATTAAATAAAAAAACTCCAAACCCCCAACTCTCAAAATCTCAGACCACTTTAACCCTCACCGACCACCCACCCCTTCGCCGGCGTCATCTACCCACCCGAAATCAAAACCCAACGTGATGCAATGTTTGATCAAACATTTCTGTGAATCTTTGTTTGTAGATGATCGAGCTTCTTACATATGTTTACTCGTCACTTTGTCGACCATTGTTTTTTGTTTTATTGAATGTTTTTGTCTTTAGATACCAAATTGTTATGAACATGTGTTTGAGATTGATATTTAGCTAGTTGAAGGAAGACTTAAACCTGTCAACTTATTAAGCAGATAGCAAAGGGTTGGGTAGATGACGCCGACGAAGAGGTAGGTGGCTGGTGAGAGTGAAAGTGGTTTGAGGTTTTGACTGTTGGGAGATTTGAGATTTTTATTTTAAATTAATTTTTATATTTAATAATAATAAAATATGTCAAATTATATCAAAATATTAATAAAATAATTTAAAATAATTAAAATAAATCAAAAAAATAAAGTTTAGAGATTATTTTAAAATTTTAATAATTAAAATATGTCTAAAAATAAAATTGAGTGATAATTTAAATATTTTACCCTTAAAAAAATTTAGATTCAATAGTAAGGTGCCCTTAAAACAAGCTAAAATCACGGCCTAATAATATAAAAAAGCAGCGAATAAAACAATATGGGGGAAATGAAAGTGAAAACTTCGGGTTGTAGAAAACGACAAACGAACGAGTTAGAGTAAGCCGGCAGTTGTGTCTGTAAGTAGACTAGTTAATTTGTCGCCATTCTCCTAATCTGTCTTAAATTTTCAACTCTCAACCTTTTGCTACTCCTACTTTATTTCTTCCAGCTAAGGCTGTCCCACGTCAACCCACTCTTCCAATTTATAAATGCCTCTATCCTTAATTAGTCAAATCAACGTTTCAATAAAAGGTGGAATTAGGATAAAACCTCGGGGGTCAAATTGTATAAGCTTTGAACTTATAATCACCTAAAGTTTCACTCGAATTTTGAAAAGGATTTAAATAAAAATATTAAAATCAAAAGATAAGTTTGAACAAAAAGAATTGAACTCGTTATAACTATAAGCCGGAATTGGACAATAACATTTAAAGTCCAAAGCCAACCCGACCTATAAACACTTTTTTTTTATATAAATATGAATACTTCTAATTTAATTCAATTTAAGTTAGAGTTTAAATTCGATATACAGTAACTTGCTTATTTATATTATAAATCAAAATTAAATTTAAATCCTAAAAATTTAATTTTCAAACTTTAAATCTTAGACCCTAAAAATTTAATTTATATAATAAATTGGTTATTAATATTGATATTAATATGCTATCCGATTTAAAGGAATAAAGATTGGTGATGGAAGCATGTATTATTGCATTATCAATCATATAAAGTATTTGTTTATAGCAAAAGTGTATTCGGTTAAATGAACATGTGGCTTATTTTATATCATAATTCATAATTGTGTTGCCATGTCCATCAGCAGGCACTTAACCTTTAATCCTCAATGATTGCATTGCTTGATTAAATTAATTAAGAGTATGATGTGCCTGTTGCTTTTATGTCTCATGAGACTTTATATTGGGCTAAAGAATAGCGAGACTTAAGCCCTTTGCTTTATTAGGGGGTGAAGAGCCCAAAACAACGACGAAAAAAAATCAATAATTATGTTCATAAAAATTCGAAATAATATAACGTATCAAAATTTTTGAAAAATTAAATTAAAAGATAAATAATTGGTTCAGGAAAATTCGATCAAAACCGCACGGTAATCATACCGATAAAATTAACGGTTAATGAGACACTTACAACTATGATTGTTGGTGAAACATTAATAGACAATTCTAAAAGAATTTAAAAATTAATTTTAGTGATTATTTACTAAATTACAAAATACATTGGATTACCGACTTCTTCTATTACTACTTATGTTTATGTCATGTCTACTATTATAAAAGAAAATAGTTTGTTACACAAGCTTATGTAAATTTTAGTTTACACAAACTTTTCAATTTTAGTGTTTAAGGATTGGGGTTTAGATTGTATGATTTAAAAATTAAGGTTTAGCATACCAGAACTATAAGGGGTGGCAAGGGGAAATCACCCCACCCCAAAGAATTTTTTTTCACTTTTGTCCCCCTATATAATTTAAAAAAATATATTTATGAATTTGCTCTCCACTTTTGAATATTTATGTTTTACCTCCAACCCTAAATCATAGCTTTGTCCCTAAGGTTTAGGGTTTAGAGTTTAGAATTTATGGTGTTAGAGTTAGAGATTTAGATTTTGGATTTTATAATTTAAATATTAAAAATTTTATTTGAATTCCTTTTGTTGATATTTTTTTGAAACTATTAAAATTAATAGTAATATATATATATATAATCACTAATTTTGTCCGGGTTGACCCGTTCTTTATTGTACAATGATGGGCTTTTATATATATATATATGCTATTATGTGAATAATAAAATAATGATGCTAAGTGGTTGTATTATATGTATTGGGCTCATGTGTGTTATTATATGTATACTAAGTATGTGTCATTAGTATGTGTTTATTATATGTGTGTTTATTTAGGCATGAACATATATGTGTTTGTTTGTCAACATTCTATGTAATATACAATTGTATGTATGTGTTATTAACATGTTAGTGTGTTTACTATTGTTTTAATATCATTAATGTCTAAATGTGAGTGTATGTATATTGCATGTATTATGTGTATATGTAGTATGTATTAATATTTGTATTATGTATAAGCACATTTGGTTATTTATGTGTATGTGTACATAAGTTAGTATGTATATTATATGTTAGTAGTATTATTATTTAATATAAGGCTAAAAACAAAGCATATCAGAATTAAAATAAAAGCCCAATAATATTATATTTGTCCAAGTCCATTACAAACTAAAACCCAAAAAAACAAATACATAGGCATGTTTGGCTCAAACCCAATATAACAAAACCAAAAAACCCTATAAACAATCTGATCACCCCTTTTGTTCCTTTGCAGCCGCCCAATCTAGATCGTTAGATCAAACTTTGATCCAACGGCTGGGATTAAATGGAGAAGACCCTTCGGATCCCATGTACGACGTCGCCGTCTGCCGGCCAGCTTCCCCACGCGCGAGTGAATCATGCCCTGATCATCCAGCTCCCCACGCGCGCGTGCGATGCACGCCCCGCCCGTTCAGCTTCCTCACGCACCCACGCGCTTGCACCATTTCATCTCCCCCGTTTGCATGGCCACGTCACCTAAATTTCCGTTACCACTGTACAGCGATCACCAACTCCGCAACCACCATTAGCAGAAAAAAAAGCATAAAAAACAGAAGAAATCTGAATCATCATCATCCACAGTAATATCATTTAAGTTTTGCTTAAACATGTAAAAAATAGCCTAGGTAAGCAATGAGTGATCTGAGAAACATATAAGATTGTAAGCACCCATTTCTAACCCCTAAGTTTCGGATGGGGGAAAATATTCGAAATCAATACAAACAAAAAAATGCCTTTCAAGGTATCTATTCTTCTTTTTTTCAATTCCAAGCATAGCATGTATTTATGAAAAAATGGAGTTTAGGGTTTACCCTCGCCGATTCCCCTCCCTTTTGCGTCGTTTCGTTGCTCTGCCGTTAATAAGCCCCGACCTCCTCGAGGCCAAACGTGATGAAGCGGTGCGAGTATATGGTGGCAGAAACCCTATTTCTAGCCTCGGTTTTGGGGTTTTAACGGGAAAAGGGGTTGATTTTGAAAAAACCAAGTTTGAATCAAAGTTTAGCGTGAGAAAATGAGTGTTTCGGTAGTTCTAAGGTTCGCCGGCCGCCGCTCGGCGGCAGCCATCGGCCAGAATCTGGGTATAATCCTAGATTTTCAGAGGAAATGTGGGTGTTATAAAATAAAATGGCTAAAAGGGGGCTGATTTTCGGCTAAAGAGGGGTTTTATAGGGTTATAACATTTTAAAATGGGATATTTGCCACATAAATCCTTCTGCCCTAAAATATTTACGCCCGCAGTCCTTTTGCATGGTCCAATTACGACTTTAGTCCCTTCGCCTCATTTTAATTATAGGTCAAGTCATTATGCCTATTTTAATTACACTCTGGATCCCTGAAAGTTTTTGATCATTTTTAATTTCGTCCCTCTTTAACCAGTTTAAATGTCTTTAATTTCGATCATCGAGTTTCTGTTTTGTTCAATTTCGTCCCTTTTCTAGTTTTAAATAAAAAAATTGTCTTTATTTATTTTTCTCATGCATTTATAATTTAATCTTGCATATTTATTTCTTTTAAATTTTGATTTAATTCGTATGTTAATGTTGCTTGTTAGATTATGCTCCGTTTGTTGCCTTGGTAATTTGTGGTTGTTATGTGCATAATATGTGGTTTGATGGGTATATTATATGGTATATAGTTTTACATAATGTATATATATGATATAGTTTTATATAACATATGATTTTATATGTAGTATGGTTTTTTTAAAATATAATCTTTATGTGTAATATATATAGTTTTATGATTTATACATAACATATGTTTTATAATACATAGTTTTGTTATATAAATTTTTATATTATTTATGTAAAGTAGTTTTTTTAAAAGTATATGATACATATTTTTTTTTGGATAAAATGTGTGTTGTATTCCATCCAAAACGTAGCAAAGTTACAAACGGTCAAGAAAGTCTATACAAATATGCCCCATTCTGTACAAAGAGTTGTATTAATCCCATCTGTACAATCAATTTTTTCCCCTGGATTTTAATTCTAACTATATCTTGTATGCAGTGTGTTAGCTCCACAACAGTTCGGTTGGTCCCTCGAAACTTCCTTCTATTTCTCTCTTCCCGAGATAGCGTAGATGAATGCACACCAAGCAACTCTAAGCAAATGAACTAGCAGACTTACCACGCAAGTGGGCAATTGCCCATTCAAACTCTACATCCCAATCCATAGGATCTCGGTTGATATGGCAAAGTCTAAGGATATTCTTCCATACTACATGCGAAAGATGACAGCCCAAGAAGAGATGGTCTCTTGATTCCTCCCCTTCCTGGCAGATCAAACAGACATCATTCTCAACGATCCCAAACCGTTTCAGCCTTTCAAGAGTGGGGAGTCTATCTAGTATTGCCATCCAGGTGACAATGGAATGCTTGGGTATATGAGATGGATACCATATGAGGTTGTGCCATCGGACCTTAGTTTTCTTAGCACGTATTTGATCCCAAATCCATGATGTGTTGATCCTGTCCAGATTGATACTTGGAATGAAGACATCGGTTCTAAGCTTGAGAAGCTTTTTAGTTATCCAGATTGATACATATTTTTTATGATACATATTTTTTTATAATATGCATAATACATAGTTTATGTAATACAACACATCGATTTTGTAATATAATATTTGTTAAATATATATAGTACATGTTTTATAATATAGTTTTTATTGCACAATGTATGGCTTTTACATAATATATGTTTTTAACATATATATAACATAAATTCTTCTTATATAACGTATATCATATATATATTTTTATGTACATAATACATAGTTTTTTAGTATATATATATATATATATATATAATCTTAAATGTATATATATTATAATATATGGTTTTAAAGTATACACTATATGTTTTACATATTACATAATATGTGATCTCTATGATAAATATATAACCTATGGTTTTATAATATATATTTAATGTATAGTTTTCTTTAAAATATAACCCTATTTTAATTATAATATATATGATTTTATAAAGATTGTAGTATATAAGTTTTTTTTATATATAATATACATGTATAGCTCTTTACTATTTATGTGCTAAAAGGATTTTTTATAATGTTTGTGTAATATATATATTTACTTATAATATATTGGTTTTCAAAGCTATATAATATATTTTTAATATATATGTGTTTTTGTTTTATGGGTTTATTAAGTTTAGTAGTTTGAGCCTTGTTTTGCTTTAGGCTTATTTTGTTTAATTAGTTTAGTTTAGGGCCTTTTGTATGTTAAGCCTAGGTTTAGTTTTAGCTTAGAGGGCCTTGAGCTTTTTGGTGGGCTTAGGGAATTAAAGCTTTAGATTAGATTAGGCAAATTAATTTGATTAATTTAGATCGTGTGTTCGCCTCATAGGGGCATGATCCCTAAATTAATTAAATTAATTTTAAGATTAAATTCTTTAAAACCTTTGTTATATTAGGGTTCTAATTAATTTAGTGAATTTAAATTTACCCTTGGCTTATTGGAGTAAATGTTAAATTCATTACATTGATTGAACATTTCTTAATTACTTTTAGGATAAAATTAATCTCATGTTTAAATTGACATTAAATTTCAGATTAATTAGCATATCTTGTTAGGGTTTCTAGTCTTTTAGGGCTAATTAATTTAGGGTTAAATATTAGAATCATTTAGGTAATAAGTAGATCACTAATTGGGCTCTCCATAACTTAAGCCTATTTAGGGTAGGACTTCGGGTGGGCTTGTGCGTATAAACTTAAACCTTTTCTATGACATCCATTTTAATTGTCATTCATATAACCTTTAATTTTAATTGCATTCTTAATTAATTCAAATCATAAAGAGGATGTACTTATTAATTATAATATTTGTGTCGTAACAGTCCGAGCTTAAATGATGTTGACCAAATATTCGGATTAATCCTTATCATCCTGAGTTAAATGGATTAAGAATTGACATAATCATCACATCATACTTAAATGCTTGCATCATGCATAAAGGTGACGTACGGAAGTCGAACCATAAATTAACACGGCACACGGGCTTATTCGATGTCGGTTTAATCTATGGTATGATGTATCGTCAACTTTATTAATTAAATATCCAATTAATTTGAATCCACCAATTTGATAAAGCTCGTGTAGTTAAGGTTAATTTTTATTTAAGAACTCCGAATTGAATTCAATATCAATCTCAATTATTTTCATCCTTTTAAAAGCAACAAATATTTTGGTACCGATTTTCGAGCGTGATGGGGGTGCTAATCCTTCCCCACGCGTAACCAACTCTCGGACCCTTTCACAACGAATCTCTGGTTTCTTATGGTGTCCGGTCTACCTTACCCAAGTGGTCGGTGGTGACTCCAAATTTTCATTGTTTTTCAAAAAATTAAAGTTTTCCGAAAGAAGTCCCCGTTCTTTTAAAAGACTTTCAATAATGATTTAGGAGACAATTCGTAGCACCGAATTCATATACGACCCACACGATTGTCTTTTAAAAAGGTCCTTAATAATATATATATATATATAATATAATGTGAACAAATATAAATATAACTTGGGTCGTGCAAAAACTATACACATTTTGTGGGTAATAAAATAAAGTTTATTATTATATATCAAAATAATTTTTTATTAAGTAATGTTATAATAATATTTTTAAAAATAAACGAGAGATTTGAATCCTTACACTAGGTGAAGTAGATAAACATCAATAACCAAATCAATTAGTAGATCTCTATCGAATGCAGATTTTCAATATCATTTTTACAATATTTCTTTCATTTAGTTAATTTTTTATTTCTTAATATCAATAATAAAACGTTCTAATTTTTGAACTAAGAGTGTATCAAATATTTAACTAAAAATAATATTATTAACGTTTTTAACCTGTGGAAAAGCAGATCTCAACTCTCCAATCCATTTAGCTCTTCTTTTTCTTATCCATATACATTTTTCATCCACAATTAATTAAACCAATCCATTAGTCTTACTAAAAACTAGGACTATTGTCCCTTAATTTTTCACCATACAACCTTTCACTATACAAGGACAGACTTCTCACCCTTCCTTTTCTCATTCTTCTTTCACTTCATTATCATCCAATTCCCAGATTTTGTTTTTCCTTTTCATTTCTATATTTCTATGGCTTCTATAGTGGATCAACGATTTGAGTTCGAATACTTTTGTAAAATTTGCAAGAAACGATTCGGGTGTGGGAGAGCGCTTGGTGAGCACATGAGATCGCATGGAATAGGCAATGAGAGCCGGTGCATTGACGACGACGACACCACGATTGCTTCGGAAGATAAATTAGGAGGGAACATTGTGTCACGGGGTCACAAGTGCATGTACGGGTTAAGAACAAACCCTAATCGATTAAAGAGTTGTAGGGATGCTGAATCGCTTGGTTCGTCACAAGGGTCAGATGGTGACGACGATGGCGTAACGAGGAGAGGCGTGGGTTACTTGTCTAAGAGGAAAAGATCGATGGTCTCCGACAGTCCATCGAGCGAAGAGGAAGATGCCGCCAATTGCTTGATGATGTTATCTAATGCAACCGTTGTTGTTCCTTTTGTTACCGAGCTCGAGGAGTCTTGTACTTCGGCTGGCAAAGAAGAGAGAAGAAACATAATGAATTTCATTACTCCCATTGCATGTCGGCCTATGGATAAGGCCAAAGGTGTAGCCAAAGGGCTGTTTGAGTGCAAAGCATGCAAGAAAGTGTTCAATTCCCATCAAGCATTGGGTGGACATAGAGCTAGTCACAAGAAAGTTAAGGGATGTTTCGCAGCTCGGCTCAATAACGATCGTAATCATAGAGACGATAGTTCAATCAATGATGATCATGATCGCTATCGCGACGTATTTTTGCTCGCCAAATCTATGCCAACATTTCGAGTCGATACATTGGCCTCTGCATCCAAAAAGAAACCAAAAGTACACGAATGTTCAATATGTCACCGGGTATTTTCATCGGGACAAGCATTAGGAGGGCATAAAAGATGTCACTGGATCACATCGAATCCACCTGCTGGACACAGTTCCTCTTTGGTTAAGTTTCCTCGGCTTCAAAACACCGTAAACCAGATTCAGCAAACCCAAATATCAAGGTTTGTTGGTGATTCTGAGCCGCTCGATCTTCAGTTCGATCTCAATCTTCCTGCTTCAACTAATGAGCTCATGCAACTGCAAGTTGACAACAACAACAACACCAATGATACGATTAAGAACAATATTTGTAATAGTTCTAAGGAGCATGAGGAAGACAGAACAGGCAGTACGATGATGTTAGCAAAACTAAGTGAACTAAGGACGTCAACATGAGTGGAAGTTCATTTCCATGGCTGCAAGTTGGGATTGTTTCAACTACTAATGTTGGTTCTGACCCTTACATTTTGTGATTCAATCACACAGGTTGTACTTGAAGCGTAAGAGGGGGTCTTGGTCCGCAAGAACTAATTATGTAGAGCCCTATGTGTATAATGTTTATTAATGTTAGATTCTATGTATAGAGTTTATGATTATCTTTTTTTTTTAACAATATTGATCAAACATGAATTCTTCCCTTAGGAATGCAATGTAACTAACCTTACAAGTTACACCCACACTTATTGGAATGATAAAAAAACTGGGTGCAATTGTAAATGTGAGACTCTAATTTTTTTTAACGTAATCGAATATATTTAGAGGCAAATAAATCAAATTAGATTTTTTGATTAAATGGAAAGATATTTATATTTACAAGGTAAATGTTGGCATTCGAATCCATATAAGATGAGACAACATGAATATTTTGATCATTCGGTCATAATGTATCTCATAAATAAAATTAAATTTTAACTTGTGTTAGCAAAAATATGATTATGACGCACACTTAAGTTCTTTTCTGAAGTGTTAAGACGGCTTTATTAAATAAACAAGAGAAAAATACAAAAAAAAACATAAATAAGGATCACAAACTAACCCAAGAAAAAACATAACCAAACAGAAAGCTTGAACAGAAACATAGGAAAACAAACACACACAAAAAATAAAAAGTAAGGGCAGACTTTTCAAGTCGACATAACCGACGAGAGAAACCAAGACAAGAACAACACCAACAAAACTAAACTTATAATTGCATGTCGTTTCTGTTGTCGCATAAAAATAGAACGTTTAGAGTAATGCAAAGAATAAGTCATCACCAGACCATCGCATCAATAAATAAAAGATCGTCGAGAAAATGAAGACCGAGAGGAAACGAAGAGCCAAGCCAACAGTTATTCATTTGCGAAAATAAAAGTCCTGACCAACCACTGAAGGAGTTGAAAACCTTCAAAGACAAAACTCAGCCCACAAAAACTACTCCGAAAAGGCTAAAACGACAAAAAGAGAAGACCTTTTCTTTCCAGCCATGACTAGCGAGAAATAGTCCTCCTTCTCGTATGAAGTTATCGAGCAGGTCAAATAATAACATTGAAACAACCAACAAAACAAAAGGAAAGAAAAATTGATGATAGGAAGCAAGAAAAAAAAAAGAGAAGAAAAGAGTAGTTGATAACGGTGTGGGACGGATTTTTGATTCTTCAACGCGCCTCGATTTATAAACTTTTAAACTCGATTTCGACCCCGCCTCGCCTCGGATATAAGTATTAATTTATCTGTCCCAACCTAACCTAACTTAAAAATTAAAAAAAAATTAATATTTGTCAATGTTAATGTTAGATCAGTTCAAACCACATCACAATTACAAAATATAGGTTTTAAGAGATGTTAAAACTATATAAAAAATAAAATAAAACCAATTAAATTATTCCACATAAAAAATACATATTTAAAAGAATAAACTTAAACTATTGACCGTCAAAATCAGATATGTTAAAACTCGGACAACATCATCTTACAAAAATTTACGACAAACACAAACTAAAAAATAGCTTAAACTCCTAAAAGTGTTATATATATGGGTTATTTTCATAAATATGATAAAAATAAATAAATATAATTAAAAATATACCGGGTAGAAAATTTTTATCTTACATTTGAACTCTTCCCGCCTTAATTCAATGCTTTCTAATGCTCGCTTTGTGTCGTTCTTCGAAATTTAAAAGAAAAATCTAATCGAGTCATATCAAAAAACATTGAATCGAATCGTGATCGAATAGTTTTATCATCCATAAAAAAAAAAGAAAAAAAAGAAGAAAGTGGAGAGGGAGACCAGTTACTAAGGGAGGCGCAGCTGGCCTCAAGCGGCCAAAGGGATAAGGTTTGCGCAAACCCTGGAGAAAAGGAAAAAAATATAGTAAATAATTTTAATATTCATTCTTGATTTTTTAACTATTTTCTCTGAAATAATAAAATACATTAATATGATTTTTTTTAAAAGTAAATACAATGTTTTTAAAAGCTCGAGATATATAAGAAATTTATATAATTTTTTATACAACTTAAAAGGAAATATGTCATAAAAATTATTTTAGAGGGGAATAATTTTATAAAAGAAATTTAATATAAAATATAACATTGAAATTAAGACTAAATATTTGTAACGTTTCTATACATCAAAGCCCTAGCAGCATCAGCTTGTAAATGGGGGACAATACACCTAAAAGCTTGCAAAATGACGATCTTCACAATTAATGCTGCTGGTTTTTTAAGTAGATTTGGTTTATACTTGCTTTAACTTTGCTTTTGATTGGTTTAATTCTTTGATTCTTTTAAAATGTTTTGAATAATCAATCAAATTAATTAATTTCAACTTGAGACAAGGAAATATTGAATAAAATTTCTTTATTTACTACTCATTTTTTAACAATTCTTATCTAAAGGGAGGAAAGTGAACATTTATTCTTATTAAGTCTAGAACCCACAACCTAAAAAAGAGAGAAAGTGTCAATTGAAAACTTTTAATCACTTATTCTAAAAATTGTTGACATTTACCAAAAAAAATAAATACACTTTTAAATTTTTAGTTGAAGTCATCGTCGCTGTTAATGAGGGCATAAAAAAGGGTATATACAATAAGAGCATAAGAAAATGTACATAAAAAAGAACAAACGAATTCTATTCAATTTATTTTTTATTTATTGGGTTTTAAGGTATGTTTGGTGAGTAATAATTAAACAAAGGAAGAAATTAAAGTAACGGTTACAAACAAAAATTTTCTGCTCCTTTCTATGTCTCAATACTAAAAAAATAAATTATAAGTTCTAATCCTAAATTTTATATCCTAAACCTTAAACCCTAAAAAGTACACCATACTCTAAATTTCTTAAACCCTAAACCTTAACCTTAAACTCTAAATATATATTTTTAGAGCAAAGACATAAATAGGAATACTAAAAAGAAGCAGAGGGTTTCTATTCAACAGTTACATCTTTCAATATTTTTTTAACAAAAAATTCGTGCTTTTTTTGTCTTTATGTATACCTTATATTAAAAAATTAAATCTTTACACTCTAACCCTAAAAATTAAATCATATATCTTACTCAAATTTTAAATCTAAACTCGAAACCTATTTTTTTAATATTGTGAAATACATATGGCACTAAAAGAATAAGAGAATTTCTATTCTAATTTTTTATCCTGTCATTTTAAAGATTAAGATATACTCGCTTAATAATTCATTAATATTTATTAATTTAGAAAGTATTATACAAGATCCTTAAAACTTTGAACCTGTTTTTATCCAAAGTCTCTAATCCTCTCCTACCACTTGTCACCCCAACACTCCTCAAACCTCAACTCTCCAAACCATTTAGCTATCTTCTCTTTCTAATCCATTTAAGTAAAATTTTCATCCACAAAATTATACCAATCCATTACTCTTACTAAAAACTAGGACTATTGTCTTCTCCCCTTAATTTTCACCATACAACCTTTCACTATACAAGAACAATCAGCTCACCCTTCATTTCCATTTTTCTTTCACTTCATTCAAATTCATTTCCCACATTTTCCTTTTTCAATATGGCCTTTTGTAGTGGATCAACAATCCGAGTTCAAATACTTTTGTAAAATTTGCAACAAAGGGTTCAGGTGTGGGAGAGCGCTTGGTGGGCACATGAGGTCGCATGGACTAGGCGACGAGAGCCGGTACATCGACGAAGACGACACCACTAGTGATTAGGAAGACAAATTAGGAGGGAACATCGTGACAATGGGCAACAAGCGTATGTACGGATTGAGAACCAAACCTAATCGATTAAAGAGTTGTGGGGTTTGTGAGAATTGTGGCAAGGAGTTTTTTTCGCGGAAATCTTTTCTTGAGCATGGTAAATGTAGCTCTAGGGATGTTGAATCGCTTTGTTCCTCACAAGGGTCAGATGGTGATGACGACGGCGTGACGAGAAGAGGATCGGGTTACTTGTCTAAGAGGAAAAGATTGTTGATCTCCGACGGACCATCGAGCGAAGAGGAAGATGCTGCCAATTGCTTGATGATGTTATCTAATGCAACCGGTGTTGTTCCTTTTGTTACCGAGCCTGAGGAGTCTTGTACTTCGGCTAGCAAACAAGAAGAGACAAGAAACACATTGAACTTCGTTACTCCCATTGCATATAGGCCTATGGATAAGGCCAAAGGGATATTTGAGTGCAAAGCATGCAAGAAAGTGTTCAATTCCCATCAAGCATTGGGTGGACATAGAGCTAGTCACAAGAAAGTTAAGGGATGTTTCGCAGCTCGGCAGGATAATGATCGTAATGGTAGAGACGATAGTTCAGCCAATGATGATCGCGATCACGACATGTTTTTCCTCGACAAATCTATGCCAACATTTCAAGTCGATACATTGGCCTCTACATCCAAAACGAAACCAAAAGTACACGAATGTTCAATATGCCATCGGGTATTTTCGTCAGGACAAGCATTAGGAGGGAATAAAAGATGTCATTGGATCACATCGAATCTGCCTGCCGATCATACTTCCTCTTCCGTTAAGTTTCAGCAAACCCAAAGATCAAGGTTTTGCGGTGATTCTGAGCCACTCAATCTTAAGCTCGATCTCAATCTTACTGCTCCAGCTAACGAGCTCGTGCAACGGGACCACATTAATCGATCGAGTTTCAATGTTTCAACAAAAATCTATTTGCAACCTTGGATTGGCATTGATGCCAAAGAAAAGGACGATAGCCTACCGCAACTGCAGGTTGACAATAATAACAACTACGATACGATTAAGAACAATATTTGTAATAGTTCTAAGCAAGATGAGGAAGACAAAACCGGCAGTACGATAATGTTAGCAAAACTAAGTGAACTAAAGGACATCAATATGAGTGGATGTTCATCTCCATGGCTGCAAGTTGGGATTGTTTCAACTACAAATGTTGGTTCTGACCCTTGAACTTTGTGATTCAACCACAAATTGTACTTGGAGGCTAATATGGCCTTGGTCCCCTAGCACTAATTTTGAAGAGCCCTTGGTTTATAATGTTTATAGGTTTTCATATGTTAATTAAAGTTAAATTGGATCCTTGGTCCCCTAGAACTAGCTAGTTTTGAAGAGGCCTTTGTGTATAATGTTTATATGTATTCATATGCTAACTAAAATTAAATTGGATACTTACAAAAAAATATGTTTACTTGGTTTATATTATTATTAGGCTTAACTACAAAAGAAGTGTCAAAACTATATATTTATTTGCTTTAGGTGCCTTTTTTTTATCAAAATGTCTAAAGTTTACCGGCCATTTTCAAGTAAGGGCCGTTAAAAAATGCTCAAACTAGGTTTTCTTTTAAGTTCTAGGCATCTAAAACAAAAAATTATAATTTGGACACTTATTTTTAACTTTATTATTATCATTGTTAATTACGTCAATTATTCGTTATAGAATTAGAACGACACGACAAGTGAAATACAATCCAACTTAATCAGTTTATTGTATATTTGTGGTATGTTTGTTTTGTTGTAATGAATAGAATCCTCTGAATCTACATTGTCAAATGGTTAAGAATATGTATGAAAAAATATTATCTTATAATGTATATGTGTTTTTTTTATCAACTTGATGCCTATATTTTTTTAGACATTACACATTTAGTACTTGTATTTGTCAAATATTACATAAAATGATCAATACCAAAAGTGTAATGTCTGAAAAATATAGATACTAAATTGGTAAATAAAACACATGTATTACATTTGTAAAAGTGGCAAATCCATATATCAAATGTGTAATTGTTAACAAAAATATGAATCAAATTGGTTAAAGAAAATATAAATACCTCATCTGTGACAAGTGCCGTACTCAAATATCAAATAGTATATTGTTTTTTAAAAGGAAATAAGACATCGTTAAAAATCTCGTAGCCGACATCAAGTAGTGTATTAAGTTATAAATGATTACAGTTTGTAGTGGTGATTAGAGTTGAACGATAAAAAGATTTGTATTAATAAGTGTTGGGTGTAAGGAGTTTAAGGGGCTCGAGTTTATGTTAAAAATTTTATATTTGATAAATTTTGGCTTAATAATATTTTGGTCCATGTAAAAATAAATATTTAAACTAAAAATACAAGTATTGATTAAATATTTAATTAAGTAGGGGTTGAACTAAAAAAAAATGAGCTCGTGTTCTCAAATTTTCTGATTTAATAACAATTTAGGTTTTTATAGGTTTAAATATTAGACAAATTACGCATTCTCTAGAATTTTAATCTTAAATACTTAAAAAGCATTGTATTTTTTAAATTCTATATTTCGCACTATCAATGTTCAATCCTAACTTTGTCCATGATGGCAAGACACATTGCAATCTCAATGAGAGAATCTGAGTACGAATCTTGAAGATGAAATTATTTTTTAACCAGTTGAAAGATGATGAAATTATTGGGAGGGAAAATCGAAATCCTGAACATGAACTATAAAATGAACACGAACTATATTAGAAAAACAATAAAAGATTTGTATATAAAACTCATTAATCTTATCTTAATCTATCGAGTAATGATTTTTATTTATTTTATTTTATAGATCATATATTTATAATTATTTTTTTATTTAAAAATGAGTGGTATTTAATAATTTGATTTAACACCAAACGCATCCATGGCTAAAAATGAAATAATATTAGAGAAAACTACATAAATAGTACCTCACCTATTCTTGTGTTACTGTTTTGGCTCCTCAATTATTATTTTTGACAAAATAGTACCTAACGTTATAGTTTTGTTCTGTTTTGATCCCCTAACCGTTAAAAATTAATGGAGATGAGGATGTGGCTTGGTATAACCACACTTTTAGTCCAAAACACTTATATATATTTTTATCAATTTAGTCCAAAATCTATCTATTTAAAACATCATTTTCATTTGAGGGTAAAATTACAAATTACCCACTTTTTCTTCTTCTTCCCCTCAATGATTGAACTGGAATTAGAATTATAGAACCCTAACTGTACAACGATAGTGAATTGGTAGGGAAAGACTTGTGGCGGCGCGACAACAACAGCTGCAAATAGAAGACAACACGTAGACTCTCACAACAATAACCAAACTCTTTAGAATGATAATGGCAACAAAGATTTAGGCTTTCTCGTTGCTTAACATGGAGGAGTGAATGGTGGTGCGACTACAACGAAGGAAGCTGAACAGGATAGACGTCTTTACTCGCGAACGACGTACAACGAAAGAAAGTAATGACAACAATTTTGCTCGGAACAAGACGAGGAACACAGTAATAGAGGTCATGTCACTCACAGAGCACTCGACGGTGAGGGACTCCGATTGTTCACCAACGGTTTAGCTACCATTTCTCTTCACGACAACCATTGACTTTGATGGAAGAAGAAAATTGAGTAATTTGTAATTTTATCCCCAAAATTAAGACCGCGTTTTAAATAGATGGATTTTGACTAAATTGATAAAATATATAAGGGTTTTAAACTAAATTTGTGATTATACCAAGCTACGTCATAATCTCCGTTAATTTTTAACAGTCGGATACCAAAACAGAATAAAAATGTAACGTTAGGTACTATTTTGGCAAAAATAATAGTTGTGGTACTAAAACAATAACATGAGAATAGATATGGTAATATTTATGTAGTTTTCTCATAATATTAAGGGTAAAATACTTAAATCATCACTGAACTTTGCTCTATGACCTATTTTGGTCACTGAACTTTCAAAACGCTCAATTTACTCATTAAACTTTATTTTCTGGCCTATTTTGATCACTCTGAATTATTTTATTAATATTTTGGTATGACATGGCTTATTTATTATTATTAAATATAAAAACAATTTAAAATAAAAATAAATTATTAGTAAATTACAAAAATCATTACTGAAGTTTACTCTCTGACCTATTTTGGTCATTGAACTTTCAAAATGATCAATTTACTCACTAAACTTTATACATTGACCTATTTTGGACACTCCACTGTTAAATAATTAACAGTGTTATGACATGGCACACTGAACCAAAATGACGCCGTTTTAGAAAAACTTAATTTGCATCAAAACGACATCATTTATATCTCTATAAAAACCTTTTCTTTAATTTTCCCAATAAAACCATTTATTTCTCCCAAATAAAACCCGAGCTGCCATTAGTCATCTCAACGTCGCCGACGTCGTTTTGATATCCTTCTTCGTTCGTCGTCACCAAAGATTTGGTGAAATAAAAGATTACATATTCCACCAACAATAACAACAACAAGTTTTGGACGAAAACATGTCTAATTTGACATCTGCATCTGGAAAAGCAAGTGTTTCTTCAAGGAACGGTGCCGGTGGTGCTACCAACCAACCACCTCAATCTCAGATGGTCAAAAGAAAGAAAAACCAACCAGGCAATCTAGGTGTTTGTCCAAACTTCAAAAACCATTATCTTAAAAAAAAATTGTTCATAACTTTTTAGTTTTTACTACTTCCTCTGTCCCACAAAATTTGTCTAGTATTGACTTTTAAAAAGTTAAAATTTTTAACTTTGTCCACAATTATTTTAAATTTTGTAATTAATTAAATTTTATAAAATATATATTTTTAAACTACTTGATATAAGGTTTTCAAAACATATTTTTTCATATTTTTACCAATAATAAATTTAAAGCAATAAATAGTCAAAGTTTAAAAAATTTGACCTAAAAAAGTCAATACTAGACATATTCAGTGGGACAGAGGTAGTATATCTTTTTTTTTGAGTATAGTTTGGTTGTTTCCTTGACTAAACCCAGATGCATAAGTGATAGCTTTTTCACCCAAAACACTCATGGCTATGGGTGTATTCGGTTCGGTTTTTTAACAAAATATGAACCGAACTGCGGTCTGCAGTTTTTTAAAAAGAAAACCGAAACCGAATGGAAAAAACCGAAATACTATAAACCGAAATACTATAAACCACAGTTTTAACGGGTTTTTTTCAAATCAAAAAAATGTAAGCAAAACACATAGCATATGTTAATTTATAATTAGACACTTCGATATCAATTTATTTTGAAATTAAGAACAAGAAAACACATGTCTTGAGCTCTTGAAAAATCTAAGATTTCAAATAAGAATGAATTAAAAAATAACAATGATAACAAAACAGACAACCTATCTAAAAAATAAATCACAGAAAATATTGATTGAATTAATATCCACTCAATGATTCCACATCACCTTAGAACACAAATATCTAGCCTAATATATTGTTTGATTAAAGCCAAAACAAATATTCAACATCATAAAACAACCCCTTAATAGTAAATATTATAAAAAAACATATTCTAATTTGAAACACAATATCCAATCAACTTAATATTATAAAAACAAATCCAAATATTTCAAGAGGTTATCTTTAATATATATTTGATATGAGTCATAGTGTTTTATTTTTAATTCGGGTTAATATGGAATAAACGGGTTCCATATGGAAAATCCGAAACCGAACCAAATTGAGAAGCTTGGTTTTTAAATCGAACCCTAATATGCAAACCCGAACTGAACCGAACCGCATAGCCCGGTTCGAATCGGTTTTTCAGTTTTCTCAGTTTTGTTGCTCACCCCTACTCATGATAACCAACAGATTCGTTTGTGACATCTGCAACAAAGGGTTCTAAAGAGATCAGAACGCCCAGCTTCACCAGAGAGGCCATAACTTGCCATGGAAGTTGTTTTTGGTCTCAATTTGTCTTCTTCACGTGAAGAGCTTGGATTGATCCATCGATGTGAAGATGAATATGCAATAAGCTGTTTAAGGAGACGGTGAAGTTTTAGGGATGAGAGGGTGATGTCGGTGGGGTTTGGGTAAAATTTAGGAATTTTATTTTTTATATTTTAAATCCTACATGTCAACCAAATATTAATAAAAAAATCTATGTCACAACTAAATATTAATAAAATAAACTATGTCATCAGGCTGTTAATGAGAAAACGGATGAGTGACTAAAATAGGTCAATGTATAATGTTTAATGAGTAAATTGATCATTTTGAAAGTTCAGTGACCAAAATAGGTTAGGGAGCAAAGTTTAGTGATGGTTTTTGTAATTTACCCAAATAATTTATTTTTATTTTAAATTATTTTTATATTTAATAATAAAATATGCAATGTCATATTAAAATATTAATAAAATAATTTAGAGTGATCAAAATAGGTCAGAAAGTAAAGTTCAATGAGTAAATTGAGCGTTTTGAAAGTTTAGTGACCAAAATAAGTAATAAAGCAAAGTTGAGTGATGATTTAAGTATTTTACCCTAATATTAAAGTGAAAAAAAAAACAGAAAACGAATCTTCACCGTCCGTTCAGAACGCAAAAATCCTTTACAACTTTCCAGTCTGAGACAATAGATATTCCCACTTTTCCGTTTTTTTAATCTTAAATTTTCTTTCGTTGAAGGAAAAGTTGCGAAAAGCAATGGAATTCCCGGCGGAGCAGCAGCAGTACCAATATCAGCAGCAGCAGCAGCAGGCATATCAATATGATTCTTCTCAGTACGATAATCAATCAGCCGCCACATACTACGACTACGCCAATCAACAGCACCACCAGCAATACCGGTATTACCCTCCTCAAGATCCTTATTCCAAGCAATACCCTCAGTTTTATCAAGAACCCGCTCCGATGCACCCTCCCGGTGTCCCCTTGGACCAATCTGTCCACCACAGTCATCCTGCCGTTTATTATCATCCGCAGCATCAGGTAATTCCGGTGCCAGGTTCGGGTTCCGCCGCTGCAACGGCGAGTTTTGTGGGGAATAACCCGCCTCCTCAGGTTAGGGTTCTTTTGTACTAGTACATTCGTATTGAATTTATCTTACTCGCTATAAGGTTGAATCTTGTTTTCTAATCATGTGATTTTATTTTTCTAAAAGAATCGGTAATCGTTTTAGATGGACATAATAAGAGATTGCAAATTTGTTTGTTTTGGAAATCGTATTTTAATTGGATTTCCATAGACATGGTTAGAATCACGGTTTCAAACATGCTTTCCTTCTGAAACTTGTTGTCAGATGAATTCCCAATGTTCGTTGGTTGATGCAAAGTGTTTGAAATGGTGTTAAGATTTGGACTGTGTTAGAATCAGTTGCCTAGAAATGGCTCAGTTTAGCACATGCCCAGTTTCTAAGTTAAAATGAGCCTGCCTTAAGCAACTACATCTGATCTTCCTAAATCTTTGCTGTATCGAATTCATATTTATCTGTCTGTACAGTACCGATGTTACATTTGGCTTGGCCTAGACTGCTTAATGTTTAAAAGCCTTGGTATTTTATAGCAAATGAATAGAACTGTACAGCAAAGATTTCTTGTTAGAGGAGCCGGGCTAAGCCCAGTCGAGATTAGCTCAAAGGAGATTTTGTCGGGCCAACCGCTTCTTATTGAATTTCCGAGGAGCGCAAGGATATCACCGCTTGGCTCAGCTTGGCTTGCCTCAAGTTTTTACATACTTATTGGAGATGTCTAATTTATTAACCGCGGTCTTTATGCTAGGTTGAAGCTTATGTAATTGCTTGGCTGCCATAGTAGTGGTATCATTTATATTGGACATTGGGGTAAGTATCGTGTAATGCTCCATCAGGTATGGAATGTCCATTGGTCACAGAGCGTATAGGTACTGAATTCTTGGCACTCATCCCCTTTGTTGCAAGATATTAGAAAGTAGAAAAGTTTGATTGGTCACATATCTCTAGAGCAATTAGGTAAGGGAAATAATCGAAGCGACAAGTTTGTAATAACTGGTGGCTGTAGCTTTGGGTTCCATGTTATGGATGAATGATGATTGTTCTTTACTGGTTGCTCCAGGGATTGTGGCCAGTGAGCACCCTTTTTTGCCGTGCTCCATTGAATCCAGCAATTTCTTTCTTATGCACTATTTTTTTGCATGCTAACCCTTCAATTATTTACTGATCGGCATTGTTGGGTTTGGTTGCTAGTGTTTGTTTTAGTTTGTGTATTATAATTATAAGTTTATAACCATACTGAGCCATCTCTGTGCATCATCTGCTCTTAACTGCATGACAATTTTCCAGGCAGCAGTTATCCTGTTCTCCCCCCCCCCCCTAACACCTGATATATTGTGAGGCAACTTGCTATTTTGCAATTTCTTTAGCTTTTATGTTGATTCATGGCTTTAAATTCTGGAGTTCTCAAGTATTATTAGATCACCTTTTATTTTGAACTGACCAAGCTTTAGATGGGGATCACTTTGAGAGTCCTTTTGGCGAACAATTTCTGGTTGATCTTCCCTTTATATCATTCCCTTCTTTCTCCCTAGTTTCCCTAAATGGCATTCCACCATAAGGACTTCTATTTCTTACCTATATGACTTTATCTCCATGTAAGGTCCTATCAGCTCTAAGTAATTATAGCTTTTAAAGCCCAAGTAGTGTAATTTACAGGTTAAGGGATCTCGACCCTCTATAGAAGGGAAGTTACCCAACGATTTTAAAGAAAAAGCTTTTGCAGCCCCTCCTGGGTGTTAGCTTTTAAGTTTCTTATTCTAGTTATGTCCTGATAATGCAGCTGAATTTTTTCATTTTAAGAAATATATTCCCATGATCTTTGGAGGACATAAATCCTTGAACTATCTAGATGTATTACTATGTATAATTTTTCCCACCCTCTTTAGACAGAAGTGTCTGCTTCTATGTATTAAATATAATCAATTGTTCTTGCTGATAATCTGAATATCACGTGTTTAATCAATCTTAGGTGCACTGTACCCTGGAAATGGATTGAAATAGCATTATATAGGTGTTATGTATAGAAATTTCAACTTTTTTGTTGTTTGATGATAGATCTCAAGAGAATGGTTCATTATTTAGTATCATATGTGCAGCGTGCCAAGTTTTCTTGTATCAACATTCTTACGAGTATGGTTTTGGCCCTAATACAGATTCTTTGTTCGGATATTCTTATAATAGCTTTAATTTTTAATCTTATTCTGACTCATATTCTATAAGCTTAATTACGATTACATTTACTGTGCATTAACAATTGGAATTTTCTTTTCTTTTCTTTTCTTGTACTGTTTGCTTTTGATAGTGTTCAAAATCCATGTCATAATTTGATCAGTTGTAATTTAATTCCTTTTCTGAGAAAGTATTTAACTTTGTTATTTTGATTCAATCTGATATCGTATATTTTAGTAATCATGTCATTTCATGTTGCACCTCAATTATGAATCTATTCTACAGATACAAACTGCCTATAGGGGTGGAAGGAGGGGTGGAAGAAGGGGTGGTAGGCCTTTTAGAGGTGGCGGCCGGGGTCATGTTCATAACCGTGACGTCAGACCTGATGGCTCTGCACCTCATTGTAGGGATCGCCATAGTGGCAGCGGGCACTTTGCTTCCACTGGTGTGACATCAGCAGTTCCAAATTCTGTATCGGATCCAAGCGCTGCTGCAATGCCACCACCTTCAGCATTAGTTCCTGGTCAAGCTACATTGCCACTCCAAGTGCCTGCTGCTCCAGTCTGGCCGCCTCCACGTATGGCTTGGTGTGAACTTTGCAGGGTTGATTGCAACAGACCAGAAATCCTGGAGCAGCATAAGAATGGAAAACGACATAAGAAAAACTTGAGGTTACAGGAAGAGATGCAGAAGCTGAACAAAGTCAATGCTCCACTTCAAAGTGTGCAAATGCCCAATACAGGATCAGAAGTCGATCAATCCAAGAAAGTTGAGGGATCTGAGGAAAAGCAACATCAACAGGAAGCTTCGCCGCCTCTGCCAGTGCCAACTACTGATGACAAGGAGAAAGAAACTGAGCAGCAGAAAGACATAATGAATAAGTCTGAAGCATCAGCTATTGTCCCTGCATCAACTAACAGGAAATTAAACGGTCCCCCTGAAGCTCGGGGGCATGGGATTAAGCGTAAGATGAAGGGGGGACGAGGTGGTAAATATATGAAAAGCAATGAAGGACCTCGAAGACCAGTTGAGCCTCCCAAGCCAGCAGGGGGTATTCCATTTTATTGCGAGTTGTGTAATGTCAAGTGTGAATCTCAGGTGGTGGTTGACAGCCATTTGGCTGGGAAAAAGCACATTGCAAATATGAAGAAGTTTCAAGGGCACCAGGCTGTATATGGAGAAAAAGGGCTTCAGGCACTTTATCCTCCTAATTTGAATGCTCCATCATCTTCCATCATCCCCAAATCCAACAAGATTGGACTGACCCACAAGTTGTTTTAGCTCAGCTGTTGACTTATGTTCTTAGTCAAGCTCAGGTCCCTGGGTTAGCCGCAGCCCCTCAGGTACCTCTACCAGCAACATTAGTACCATCATCACAAGTACCATTATCGAGTTCAGAAATGCAGCATCCGCATCAATTCACTCAAGGTTCATTGGTCACATCAGAAACGAGCATGGAGGTGCCTTTGAAGGCAGAAGCTGAAGCACCACCATTTGCAAGAAATAACAAAGCAGAGTGTCAAACATCGGAATCTGAAAAGAATGATGTGAGTCAGCAACAAACTATCGCTGCTTCTGCAGGAACCGATGTTAAGGTGGAGGATGGAGCTCAAGTCTTGGAAAATAAGCCAGTCATTTCTCCCATCAATAACCCTATTTGCGCAACATCGTCAACATCAGAAAAAGATGCCAAAACAGAGCCAGGATCCAACAACAATTTGGAGGAACCAGGGGAAGGGTTCCAAAGAGGATGATCTGAAGGAGCAAAAGGAGTAGCCTGCTGGGTTGAGCAAAACTCTGTTTGACTTCACAATTCTCTCTTAATTTGGCAATGCAGAACTGGGATGAAGGGCATAGTAGAGCAAATATTGAGTATAATAAGTTTGTTATACATTCAACCATGGCTGCCTTGTCACAGATCTGACAAATCATATATACAGTATGTTGTTAATTCGTGCTTTTTACAGTTTACTATTCAACTTGTTCGATTGCACTTTTTTATCATTTTGTAAGGTAGTTTAATGACTGTAATTTCGCCATTAATGAACCTTAAATCATAATAGTGGTTTTCAGTTATGTTTTTCAATCATTCATTGAATTAGTTAGATAAAAACATAATTTGGAGGCTCAGTTTCAGCAGTTCCTCTTTCTTGTGGTGGCTTTCAATGTGGGATTTGTGGCCCCGAGATCGCAACCGGAAGTCTTGCCCTGTATATTGGTTTTTAAGGCAACCTAGTTGACTGACTTTAAAAAAAAGTTGAAAGTACTAAAACAATTATTTCTTTTCATCTAATCAAACCCTTAAAGCAATTATTAAGCTCTCGAAATGCCTTTTATTTAATTAAACTTTATTTTCTATAATATTTTACTACTTATACAAAATAAGAATTTAATTAAACGAAACTATGCTTTGAGATTAATTTTAGTATTTTAACCATTTTATAAGGTCCCCCGTTTTGGAGTAAGCCATTTTGTTGCCGTTTTCAAGGAGATAAGGAAGGAATTTCACATATTCCCATTTTTTTAGAATTGTTACGTTTGTAGCACTTTTTTAACGTTTATTTTTATGGTAATAGCAGACATACTGGACTTGGAGTTTGGAAATCCATTTTTCATTGGATTCCAAGGAATCATTCCCAAAATCATCCCTTCTTCTCTCTGTGCTTACGCTACCTTGACAGCCGCTCACTCGTACAGACGCAAAATTTTATATTAAGGGATGAACTTTATAAAATTTTAGGTGAAAAATATATTTTTAATAAAAAATATATATAATTTTTTTAAATTTTTTAAATCACATGAATTTTTAATTTTTAGAGAACGACTGCCCTGCAACCCCCTCTGAATCTATCCCCGTCTGTCACAACCCTACATGCTATTATAGTATTCAAAGTTAATCTCCCATAAAGCATTCCCATTGGGCCTTGATTTAAGTGTGTTTTAGCATTAATGACTTTTTATACAACGACCCCGAATATGCTTAGCACTTCATCACCCCAACCATATGCTCTTTCATATTCTATTTCTCTCTTGCTATTAAAACCCCATTCTCTCCTCCTCCATTACCATTTTCATTCAAGTATGAAGTTCGGGAAGAGATTAAGCAGCAAATTGAGGAAATGTTACCAGCTTGGCGGGACAAGTTCTTGTCTTACAAAGAGTTGAAAAAGCTGGTCCGATTGATTTCTTCAGCCGAGTCTCCCGAGTACGGAAAGGTGGATGCCGAGGCCGAATTCGTCTACTTGTTGAACAATGAGATCTACAAGTTTAACGCCTTCTTCATGGAACAAGAGGAAGACTTTATCATCCGGCATAAGGTGAGTTTAATTACAAAGGGACATTGGATAACTATATATTATATGCTTTGAATTTCGATCACTTGAGAAATTTTGGATTGA
Source organism: Hibiscus mutabilis (assembly GCA_019671005.1). NCBI lineage: Eukaryota > Viridiplantae > Streptophyta > Magnoliopsida > Malvales > Malvaceae > Hibiscus > Hibiscus mutabilis. The sequence continues at coordinate 5,013,072 of CM033717.1, read as the reverse complement.
TATGTTACTTATTATGGTCAGTTATTTAAATCACAATGTTACTTATCGCAGAGTTAAGAACATAATAGACTGTAATTAACATAAACTTTAGAATACATTTCTTTCTGCGTAGTATAAACAGATTGATATGTTTATAATGATTCATTAGTGATTTCTAATATCAATTTATGTGCTTTGTTTCCTTAAAACTATCTATAAAAGTTGTACTCTGCAATCATAATGTTCAATTTCAATTTTGGATTGACAACTATTGATTGGAATTACATGGTTTTGGAAGGCTATGTAGGTCTTTTACCGAATTTTATTCAAAAAAAAAAATCGAAAAGAAAGTGAAAGATAAATCAACATTTTTATTATTATGATATCTTTTCTTGTAGGGAATGATATCTTTCCATATCATAATTGTGATTGAAATGTTTATAAATTTATATAAAAATTTTAGGGTAAAGTACACAAATAGTCACTAAACTATCTTAAAAAATACAAAATGGTCATCAAGCTTTTAAAAATTATATAGTGGACATTAAACTTTAGTTTTTCTCACAAAATGGTCATTGAGTCGTTAATTGTCATTAAGTGAATGACGTAACAATTACGAAAATTTGAATAATACACATTTAATCATCCATATTTTCACATTTAATCAATTTGATTGTGTAAATATTGAGGATTAAATGTGTTGTTATACAAATTTTTGCACCTGCAGTGCCACCCAGTCAACAACAATTAACAGCTTCAGTGACTATTTTGTAATGAAAACTAAAGTTTAATGACTATTATGTAACTTTTGAAACTTTGGTGACCATTTTATATTTTTTGGGATAGTTTAGTGACCATTTGTGTACCTGTAGCGACGTTTTTTTTTTTTGAAAATTCTTTAGAAAAATTATAAGTTCGGCGCTACAGGTTATCCCAAAAATCCTTTCTTTATAATCTTGGTTTAAAGCGATTTCTTTTGAAAATTCTTTTTCTTTGGAAAACTAATTGAAAACTAGGAGTCGCCACCGGCCACTTAGATAAGGTAGGCCGAACACCACAAAACAAGAGATTCATTTTGAAAGGGCTCAAGAGTTGGTTACGTGTGGAGAAGGATTAGCACCCTCATCACGCCCGAAAATCAATACCAAAATATTTGTTGCTTTTAATCGAAGGAAATTGTCGAAATTTGAAAGGAATTTAACTCGGTGACCTTAATTGAAAATTAACCTTAATTGAACGGGCTTTATCAAACTAGTGAATTCAAATTAATTGGAAATTTAATTAATAAAGTTCACGATACATCGGACCATAGATTAAACCGACATCGAAAAAGCCTGACTGTATTGTTAATTTATCGCTCGAATCCCGCACGTCACCATTATGCATGATGCAATCATTTTAAAATATGATGTAATGATTTGGTTAAGTTTTAATTTTACCTTAAATCGGTAAGGATTAATTCAAATATTTGGTCAACATCCTTTAAGCTTTGACTGTTGCGACACAAATATCGGAATTAATGAATACATCTCTTTTTATGATTTAAATTAATTAACATGTAAATCAAATGGGCCAAATGATAACAAATAAAATGAATGTCAAATAAAGACTTGAAAATTAAACACACAAAGGCCCACTAAAAGTCCTAAACTAAAAGACCCAAATTATGAAAATTTAATTAGTGATCTAGTTACTAATTAGGTGCTTCTAGTATTAACCCTAAATTAATTAATCCTAAAAGGCTAGAGAACCCTAATAAATTATGAGTTATCTTGTGGTATGATAATTAATTCGATTAATTTTAAACTATTATTCTAATAAGCTAAGAATACTATTTAAAATAAGCCAAATTAATTCATCATAGCTTTAAATTAAAATGTTAGTCTAATTTCCATGTCAATTTTATCTTAAAAGATAATTAAGAGGTGTTCAACCAATTTTAATGAATTTAACATTTACTCCAATAAGCCAAAGGCAAATTTAAATTCACTAAATTGATTCGAACCTTAAGACTAACTACAGCTCTAAAACTAATCCTAAAATTAACTTAATTAATTTAAGGGTCGTGCCCCTTTAGACGAGCACACGACCTAAATTAATTAAATTAATTCCTAAACTAATCTAAAGCTAACTTAACAACCCAAAAAACCAATAGGCCCAAACTTCTAAACTATTCCCAAATGAAAAACCACATGTATATGCTTTTAAGAAAATATACCTTAATTATATATTATATACTATATATAATAAAATATATTATAAAAGGGATAATATGAAATCATGATAATAAAGTAAACATACAAGCTAATAGTAAATTAAACAACATTCAACAAGTGAAATAACATACATATCACAAGAAAATAAAATAAAACACATAAAAAAAGAGACTAAAATAAACAACAAAGGTTACCAATAAAATCATCCACATTTTCATTGAACTATAAAAAAAGGATTATACATAAATAAAAAGAAAAGGAAAAATGTACCCAAAACCCAAATATTTATGCTCGATCAACCAAATTCCACATGTTGTTATTGGGGTTGAGAAGTTCGATTCAAGGGTTTAATAATGGTAGAAAATGATTTCGATTAGAGAAAATTATAGTGGATAAGAGAATCGAATGGTCTAAAAAAAAAAAAAAAAAAGCAAACGACAGTGGGGGTCTTTAAAACAATGGAAAAAATGGCAGTAAGGGTCTTTTAAAACCATGGAATAAATGGCAGTGGGGGTTTATAGTTTTAAGAAAGATGAAAAGAAAGGCAGTGGGGGTGCCATGATGTGAGAAAAAATAGGGTAGTGGTTCTTTTTTTAGGGTTCATGGGATTTATATTTATATAGTGATAAAGGGCATTTTTGGTTTATCCCCTTAAAATAAGAACCAATAAAAAACAAGACCTTGAGCACCAAGTATTTTTCAACCAATGGGAATGAGGCATTGATTCATCCAATGAGAACCAAGCCTTGGTGAGTAAGGAGTTGAGGTTTTTATTATTATTTTTTGTATATATTTTTTACTATATAAAATTATATATAATGGGCCATGAAATTTTGGGCTTAGGGTATAAGGTAAGGTTTTTGGGTATTTTAAAAAAAGGTTAATGTGGATTTATTTTATTTCGAGCATTTAATTTAACCCGGACAAAAGTTAATGTCTACAGCTGTCCCTCTTTGCTTATACTTGTGGAATAAGAAAAAAGCAAAAACCATAAGCACTAATTTTGTCCTACTTCCCTGCTAGGAGATTCCGAGCTTCGAGTTCTTCCTATATAGAACTGTTCACCCTTTCTCTCCCTACGACTTGGAGCTATGAGTATCTGCCTCCTTTACCCCACAAAACTTTGAGCGACGGGTATCTGCCCCCTTCACTCCAAAAACTTTGAGCTACGGTATCTGCCTCTTTCGCTCCAAAACCCTGAGCTATGAGTATATGTCTCATTCGCTCTAAAAAATCCGAGCTATGAGTATCTGCTTCTCCTCTCGTCGGTAGTTCTAATACAGCGAGTTTGAAATCCTTCGCCTGAAATCCTTGAGCTTTGAGTATCTACCCCTTCGCTCTGAAAACTTTGAACTATGAGTATATGTCTTCTCCGCTCGGTAGTTCTAATACGACGAGTTTGAAATCCTTCACCTGAAATCCTTGAGTTTTGACTATCTACCTCTTATGTTCTAAAAACCTTGAGCTATGAGTATCTGCCTCCTCCGCTCGGTAGTTCTTTATATCCTTTCTTTTTCTTGACTTTCTGAATCTCTTGCTCTAAAGCGCCTTTGCAGGTTTTCTCTCTAGAGATTTTCTTCTTCTTCTTCTTCTTTTTTCTTTTCTTTTTTTCTCCTCTATCTTTTTCTTTCTTCTTTTTTCTTCTTTTTATCTCTCTTTTTTCTTTTTCTTTTGCTCTCTTTATTTTATCCTTTCTGTTTCCCTTTTTCTATTTTTCTATTTTTTTCTTTTATCTCATTCTTTTTTTTCTATTTCTCCTTTTTTTATTTTTTTCTTTTCTTTCCCTTTTTCCTTTTTCTTCTTTTTTACTCCATTTTTTCTTTTCTTTTTCTTTTTCTCTTTCTTTTCTTCTTCTTTTTCTTTCTTCTTTCTCGTTCTTTTTTTTTTATTTTCTAGATGCCCCTACGGGTTTTCACCTCTAGTCTCTTAGGGTTTCTTCATGAGAGACCTTCATTCTCATTTTTCAGAAAATTTTATCCATTTTGCATATGATGTCCTCTTGCCTTAGCTTTGGCAGATTCCTTTCATGTCTTGAAGCGAGTGCTAGCTTGAATTTTGCCTTAAGATAGCGAGTTATTTCGAAACTTCTCGCTTTTCTTTGGTTGATTCTTCAAACTACAAGTTTCTCTATGCCCTAATTTCTATTACATTGGAGCTTTGGCATCATTTTCGGATAGTTTACTCAAGGCCCGAAACGGGAAAGCATACTGGATTCCGAAACTTAAAAGCTGCTCTCTTTGCTATGAAATTCTTTGATCTCTCACCAAAATTCAAACCTGGAGTTGTGCTTCTTATTCTAAATTTCTTCAACCTTCTCAAATGCTGGTGAAGTCTTCTTATCATGGATTTAGGGACTAGTCATCTCCACTGAGATCTACTTCTCCAACCAGGAAGTTTCAGTTCAAAATGTTTATCAATCTTTGTATATGTCAAAAATAATCAAAACAATTTGATGATATGAGTTAGCAAGTTCCTATCCTAGGGATGTCTAACTAAATATAATGCATGAATAGAGTCATTTTTAGAGATGTTGGGAAAAACCCCGCTTTCTGGTCGATCACACTTAACTTCCGTAGGCTTTCTGTCTTTGCTAAGTCTTCATTTTTATCTTATCTTGAAAGAACATGGTTGGCTTATACTGATTAGATTAAAATCCGTGACCTGCTGAGGTACATCTCCGGAACACTGCCCTACTCAACGTAGGCTTCGTTATTTTCTCTTTATTGACTCTTCATGGTGAGTCATCTTTACTCTCGTCATTAGGGGTGAACTCATCCCCCAAAAATCTTTCAACCCTACACTTCCCCAAGGTTTGATCTTCATTTTTCTTTACTAAACCTTTCTCCTTCGTTTCCTCTTGAAGGAAGGTATTGACTTTCATTGGTCGAAGTAACATTACCCGCGGCTTAACTCTTGCCTCTTTATGGGGTCTTTATGATGATCCTTCTACAATTTCAACCTTGAGGTGGACCCATGCCCCACAGATCTTCGAGAGATCTAGCGTACGTGGTCTTGCAATTGCTCTTTTCGTAGTCACTGACAATTATGTTATGCCAACCAATTAGGCCCTCAATCTGAAGCTGTGCCGGGAAGCGCAATTGCAGATCCATTTCCATGACCTTTTTCAAGTGTGCAGATGTATTCCTATGACAAAGTGGTGATATCTCTACGATTCTGAGTCAAACCTCTGCCCTAATCTTCACTCATTCTAGCTAAAATTCTAAGCTTCAAATGATAATCATAGGACTTCGACGGCTTTATGGAAACCCAACCCTTATTAACACTCTTCTGATTAAGCAAAGTAAAATACTCATCAATTGTAGACGTCGAGTCCTTCCTGTTAACAGAAAGTGAGATTCCAAGACTAGAAGATGGCTCGAAACGATGGTTGATTAACTTGGACATTCATTAAGCGTGTGATACACTACAATTCATACATGACCAACTTCGTGATCGTCAACCCTATTTTTATCAGATTTGTTTCATCTTTCACAACTCGTTTTGCTATAACCAGATGTAAGTATACCTTGTTCGCTTGATAAACTGTCACCTTGTACGCTTTGGTTATCTTCAGACCAACTTCGGACGGCTAAATCGATGCCCCATTTTTCCTAATTTTAGTAGTACTTTATCTCTTCCTCGGGTTCAATGGTTACTTACCCTTGACCCATTGGTATGGTCCTTCTTCCTTCTCAATACTATGCTGAAGACATGCCCCACGAGTCTCCCAATTTTTAAGAGAATTCAACCTTGATCTTTCTGAACCAACTAAGGCATTGCAATAGATACTTATTTCGTGTTCTTGAATCATGTAACATGAATGCATGCTATTATTCCCTTCAAAAGCAATGATAGGTTTGCATTAGGTCGATCATGTACACATTTGACTTTGCATCCTAAACTCCATTCTAAAAAGCACGAAGATACCTTATTATTCTATTTCTCTTTTTTTTTTTTTTTCCTTCATTTTTTCTCTCTATCCTTTTGTCTATACATCGGTTTGCTAATCATCATTTCAACAAAGGATGCGCCTTTTTAGGTTAATATACAAAATCAAAATTAATAAAAAAATAGAATGCCTCGGATATCAAATGCAAGAGCGTCTTGAATTCAATCCCCCAATGATCAATAGTTTGCCTTTGAAGGTTGTGGCGATATTTACGAAATTCCTCTTGGATTGCTTGGTTCATCCTTATGATTATGGTACTACTCTTTCTAGTTCTCACCATCTCTCTATATTTAAAAATATTTGAGCTTTTTGACTTTTATTCAGCCCATAGAGCGTGGAAAATGCTATTATGATAATTCTAATTATAAGTGTGTACTTTTGATTATAATTAATATTGTGCTAGTGTGCTCAAGGATTCATCTCTGGGTCTTATTCAATTTGTTCATTCATTTTCTTTTTCCTATGGTAATTCAGCTCGTCACAGTCCTTTGTCTCGAGGATAATGATGGAGCATACAACAATACCCCGAGTTACTCGGCATAGTCACGATTTTGAAAATATTACCATCACTCATAAAGTAAAGAGTTTCGAACTTCAGCAGAGTGCCCCTAAAATTCAACACTTGTATCCGAAAATACCTAGTACCAGGTTTCGAACATTGGAGTACTTTTTAATTAATGCCTATTATCAGGCATTGAAGGTTAAATTGATTTGTCTTATTTTGAAATATTCTATTTTTATTTTCCCAGCACATTCAAACAACTCTATTTGGGCTCTCCTTGGAGATTTTCTTATCATCGAACATCATCGAAGGAGTAGTAATCTTGCTTCTCGTGCTTTACCGACCAGAGCAAACTGATCGAAAATCACGCTTCATCGTTATCACAACATTCAATTGATCTCTTTCATTAGAATCAATGCCGCAGCATGCACGTGATATCCGGGGGTCTACGAGGGTAAGAAAGAATATATACACATATGTTTAAGAAAAGAGCATCCTTTCATTGAAATAGCAAAAACAAACATAAATTAAACCTTTACAAAGGATTACTACTACTGTCTTCGGGTAAACAAAAGCAAAATTAACACTCATAAAAACAGGTAAAACAAAAACCTAAAAATATGGATAGGATGCCCTAGAAACCCCTGACCTTTGCAACGTAGGTCAATCATCCCGACGGCTCAAACTTTCCAAAAACTTGGCCTCTTTCTCTGAACTTTGGTTTTCCATTCTCAAAGGAAAACACTCCATTCTTAACAAGTTCATAGATCTTGCCTTTCAAAAACACGCACTCTTTTGTTGTATGACTAAAGTCATCGTGATGATACTCACATAAAACCCCGACACCAGACATATTGGGATTGAAATAAGCATATCGCTTCATGGGAGTAGCCTCAAGAGTCTATTTTGAACTAACAGAGGTAACAACTCCAAATTTGTCATCGGAAATAACTTTTTGGTACTTTTGTTTCCTTTTCCCCTTTTTCTTTAAGCAAGGATATCCTCATTTGAAGACAACGCTATTATCAAGGCATGTTGCTTTTGTGGACTCTTTCAGAACTATTTCCCCTTTTAGCGGTTCATCGATTCCCGCGATGGATTACGATGGCTGCTGACGTTTTTTTATTTTGCCGACATCGATAACTTCGCCTCATCCACCCTTTCCATCACGACAACCCGACCTTCTTCTAATTTCATAGTATCGACCATGTTTGGAAAATTAATCTTCAGACCTGGACTCATCATCTCAAACTCTAACACCCCGATATCTAGTAGATGTTGAACTTTACGCTTAAAACTTATACACCTCTCGATGGAATGCCCCAGAGTTTCGGCATGGTAATCGCAATGATCTTTCTCACTGAACCAACTCGAATACGGAGGTGACTGGGCTTTAATGAAGCAATGAGCCACCAATCGGGTGTATGTAACAGCTTGGAATACATGTCTCGGTAAGTGAAAAGATTGGGTGTCCTTTGATTCTTCCTTCTTTTCTTGAGCCTTGAAAGCCCGGCTAACTGAAAACTGATGAGGTTTTGGAATCACAGATGCCAAAGGTTGTTCATGTGTTTGTGGGAATGACAATTTAGAAGACATTGTAGTCGACAACCTCATTCTCTTATTGCATATCACATCTTTCTCACTTTGTGACTCTAACTCATTTAGTTTTTGTTTGCTAGCGAAGACAAGATTTTCAATGGAGAGTCTTTGGCCTTATCCAACACCAACTCGGTAGGACACTCTAAAGCGGTGCACGCTACCTCATATTGGTTGATGATAGCTTGGTCTTCACCAGATAAAATCTGCTCCGCTGTGAGTCACAATCTCAATTCTCACCCTCTTCTTGCACAAAAAAGTCCCTTTTCATGCCCTCTTCTTTGGCCATCATACCCATCAGTTCATCGATTTGCCCCTTTGTTTCCTCTTGGAACTTTTTCACATATGATATTGTCTCTCTTTGATTCCAAACCAATTGTTCATGAAGATGTTCGAGTTTAACTTCTTTAGTTGCTAGGTAATTCATATTTTTGGAGTCGAACTGGTCAGAAGTCATTCCCTTCTTACTTCTACTTTTTGAGGTGAATGTTTTCCCCGATTAGTGATGCACACGATGTGATGAATGTGCGGAATACATTATTTTAACAAAAATAATAATGTGTCACAAGACAATGCTATTATGAGAAGATGAATGAAAATCACTTGGTCAAAAATAATAACGCGTTGCAAAATAATGCTTCTATGAAAACATAAATGAATGTGTGCGATGTGTCGTATGCACCACAGAAATTAATGATTAAAGGTAATCAAACAAAAAGGTACAATTAAAATACAAATAAGCATTGATTTGACGAACATTCTCATTAAGTAACTTTTCACAACGAAGATCATGTCTCGTTACAACGAGTAAAGAATAAGAGCTTCCACGTAGGGTTGGCATTGTTCATCTTGTGTTCCAACTAAAACTTGAGTTCCTTCTCTGCCAATAACTGAAACTTGAGTTCATTCTCTGCCAATAACGAGCAAAGAATAAGTATTTCTCGTTACAACTGAAACTTGAGTTCCTTCTCTGCCAATAACTGGGTTGGCCTTGTTCATCTTGTGATCGTAAACTTTGAAATTCTTTAATTCGTAATTAAAGACTATTTCTCCTGTTATAAAGATCTTAAATTTGAATTGTTCTCAAATCAATATTTTATGAATATGCACAAAGAGAATTGAACAAGACAAGAAAACAACAATAAACGCAACATAAAATAATGCTACTATGGTCATATGAATGAATGCAAAGAGCGACACTAAGTTCGGAAAATATCCTCGTTAAACGACTTGTGTTAATGGGAACATTGGTTTGTTACCATGATCAAAGAGAACCCACTATATATGTGGTCCTTAGGCTGGTATCTAGGTTGACTATTTTCTCTAAAATCCAAACAATCCCTTCTTCCTTTTTAGAAGCTTGGCAACATCTTTTGCTAGGAATTGTAACCTTGGGCGATCTCTTTTATCGGAGATAACAAATTCTTATTCTTGCCCCAAGTGGTGCAGGTGGCAAATTATAGTCGCTCTAATGTCGGCATTTGGTACACTTGACTTGTTCTTCAAAAAGGGTCCCGCTGAACTCGACCCTCGGGGTGTGCTGATGCTAAGGCCAGAATTCCTTCCTACCCGAAATATTTTTTCTTGTTCTAAGTCGAGACTTGATTGTCGACCTAAGATGGAAAAGTTCCTCGGAAACCTTCGAGCTTGCCCCATAAAGATTTGTTATTTGAGTAGATGTGGTTCTCGCTGATCTTCTTGTAAGGGTTTGAGACTCCTTAATTATTAGGGTCAAATCAAAGTCGTCAATCATGAAACAACCATAGACGGTAGTTCCAAAACTCTACCACTGCTTGAAGTGGCGATTGGTCGATCGGAACATCAAGTGAATATAAGATGTCGCTATACTCATCTTTGAAAGCACTTCTTGCCTCGGAATCCCAATTATTCCACACTAACTTCCACTCAGACACATCATTAACTTTTGTGTTCATAAAGGTTTCGGTGACACTGTTGACTTCAACCTCTAGCTGAAATATTACCCATGTCATGTAAATGCTCCCCTTCTGACCATATTTGTACGTCGTGATTCGTTTCATCATTTTTTTGAGCCAAACCTCTCATTCATCTAGTCTTTAATTTTAGACTATTTTCGACTCAATGTGCTCTTCGTGATATGCAAAACAATAGCTAATAGGAAAAGAATAGACAACAAACAGAAGGTTGTTAGTCAAATGAGGAATAATAAATTGAAAGCAATAAAGAGTAAGCACAAGAAAATTAAACATAAGGCAAGCACGTAAAGCAAGAGCCTTAACCGCATGAATTCTAGTTCGCTAAGGTTATCCGCATGGCTCTAATGGGGCAGGTTTCTTAGATTCTCACACATGGGTTTGGTTCTAATTGGGGTACTCGAACCTATCTTATTACCTACTAAGGCAACAAGAACCCCAATTCTGGCCCATTACAGGCTTGCGAATTAGTTTCGGTTTGAGAAAAAACACGACCTAATAACGTGGAGGCTACTCACGTGTCAAAAGGCATGGATTCCAAAAGTGAATTACCGAACCGTGAAGGGCTACTTCACGTGGGTATGTGGCATTTTACTCCCACTTAAAGGACGGAACTCGGGTATAGGGCCTGATGATTATGATGCAACACATGTCGATTATCCCTTAGAAATTAAATGAAAAATTAATTCGAAGACCACCACTTATCAAAGCACGTGCAATCTTAGTCACATTTTTAAGAAAGGATCAACCTTACTAGAATCGATTAAAATTCTAACAATTTTCCATTATTAAAAACAAAAAATATTTTCTTGGCCTAACTCTCTTTTTGTTTTATAAAAACAAAGTAGGAACCCTAGTAGAGTCGCCATGCTGTAGCGACGTTTTTTTAAAAAAAATTAGAAAAATTATAAGTTCAGCACTATGGGTTATCCCAAAAATCCTTTTTTTGTAATCTTGGTTTAAAGAGATTTTTTTTTAAAAAAAAATTCTTTGGAAAACTAATTGAAAACTGGGAGTCGCCGCCGGTCACTTGGATAAGGTAGGCCGAACACCACAAAACAAAAGACTCATTTTGAAAGGGCTCGAGAGTTGGTTACGTTTGGGGAATGATTAGCACCCTCATCAAGCCCAAAAATTGGTACCAAAATATTTGTTGCTTTTAATCGAAGGAAATTGTCAGAATTTGAAAGGAATTTAACTTGATAACCTTAATTGAAAATTGACCTTAATTGAACGGGCTTTATCAAACTGGTGAATTAAAATTAATTGGACATTTAAATAATAAGGTTGACGATACACCGAACCATAGATTAAACCAACATCGAATAAGCCCGACTGGCGTGTTAATTTATGGTTCGAATCCTGCACGTCACCTTTATGCATGATGCAAGCATTTTAAAATATGATGTAATAATTTGGTTAAGTTTTAATTTTACCTTGAGTCGGTAAGGATTAATTCAAATATTTGGTCAACATCCTTTAAGCTCAGACTGTGGCGACACAAATATCGGAATTAATGAATACCTCCCTTTTATGATTTAAATTAATTAACATGTAAATCAAATTGGTCAAATGATAACAAATAAAATGAATGTCAAACAAAGACTTGAAAACTAAACACACAAAGGCCCACTAAAAGTCCTAACCTAAAAGACTCAAATTATGAAAATTTAATTAGTGATCTAGTTACTAATTAGGTTCTTCTAGTATTAATCATAAATTAATTAATCCTAAAAAGGCTAGAGAACCCTAATAAATTATGAGTTATCTTGTGATATGATAATTAATTCGATTAATTTTAAACTAGTATTCCAATAAGCCAATAATATTATTTAAAATAAGCCCAATGAATTAATCATAGCTTTAAAATAAAATGTTAGTCTAATTTCCATGTCAAATTTATCTGAAAAGATAATTAAGAGGTGTTCAGCCAATTTTAATGAATTTAACATTTACTCCATTAAGCTAAAGGCAAATTTAAATTCACTAAACTGATTCAAACCTTACGACTAACTATGGCTCTAAAATTAATCCTAGAATTAACTTAATTAATTTAAGGGTCGTGCTCCTACTAGACGAGCATACCACCTAAATTAATTAAATTAATTCCTAAACTAATCTAAAGCTAACTTAACAACCCAAAGCCCAAAAAATAAAGAGGCCCAAACTTCTAAACTAAACCCAAATGAAAAACCACATGTATATGCTTTTAAGAAAATATACCTTAATTATATATTATATACTATATACAAGAAAATATATTATAAAATGGATAATATGAAATCATGATAATAAAGTAAACATACAAGCCAATAGTAAATTAAACAACATTCAACAAGTGAAATAACATACATATCACAAGCAAATAAAATAAAATAAAACACATAAAAAAGAGACTAAAATAAACAACAAAGGTTACCAATAAAATCATCCACATTTTCATTGAACTATAAAAAAGTATTATACATAAATAAAAAGAAAAGAGAAGAATGTACCCAAAACCCAAATATTTATGCTTGATCAACCAAATTCCACATGTTGTTGTTGGGGTTGAGAAGTTTGATTCAAGGGTTTAATAATGATAGAAACTGATTTCGATTAGGAAAAAATATAGTGGATAAAAAAATCAAATGGTCTAAAAAAGAAAAAAAAAAAAAAAACGGCAGTGGGGTCTTTTAAAACCATGGAATAAATGGCAGTGGGGGTCTTTTAAAACCATGAAATAAATGGCAGAGGGGTTTATAGTTTTAAGAAAGATGAAAGAAAGGCAGTGGGGTGCCGCATGATGTGAAAAAAAAAATAGGGTAGTGGTTCTTTTTTAGGGTTCGTGAGATTTATATTTATATAGTGATAAATGGTACTTTTGATTTATCTCTTTAAAATAAGAACCAATAAAAAACAAGACCTTGGGCACCAAGTATTTTTCAATCAATGGGAATGAAACATTGATTCATCTAATGAGAACCAAGCATTGGTGAGTAAGGAGTTGAGATTTTTATTATTTTTTTATATTTTTTACTATATAAAATTATATATAATGGGCCTGAAATTTTGGGCTTAGGCTATAAGGTAAGGTTTTTGAGTATTTTAAAAAAGGTAATGTGGATTTATTTTATTTCGAGCATTTAATTAAACCGGACAAAATTTAGTGTCTACAGTACTTTACCCAAATTTTATTGTAATATTTTATTTTATGTACATTGACAAGTTAATTTATTCGTATTATGTTTTAATTATATTGCATTTCAAATTTCAATTATTTTATATTTTATATAATTTGTTAATTTTTAAACTAAATTCATTAGTTGATTGAGTTCTATTTTAGTCGAAACCATTTGTATTACAACGTAAGGTTGGGAGTCTCATTCGATCATCCAAGATAGCTAAAAGAGGGTGAATTAGTTTTTGAGTGATAGTGATGGAAGCAATGGAAATTAAAATTTGGATACAATGATTTATAGTGGTTTGGGCTTCTAACCAGGCTCTACATCCACTACCTTAGCTTCCCCCTAAAGATTTTCCCAAATTCACTATGAATTTCTTCCATTTTTCTAGGCTCAAGAGAAAACCTTTACAACATCAAAGCTTATACCCCAAAACTTTGAGAAAACCCTCTTTTACAAGAGAAAAGCAAATAGCAAACTAGAAAACCCTCATAAGGTATAATGTTTGCACAATTAAGCTCTCTCACCCAAACCTAACACTTGAGCATATATGAAATTTAAGCTCACAAGTGTATTCTACAAAGAAATTGACAATTAAAGCACGAAATCACTCTCTCTATACATTGAATGTTGGTAGTTGGTTTCTTGTTGTTCCATAGCTGCTTGAAGAGATCTTTTAAACCCTTTAATGACTTCATGACCATTACTAGCCGTTGGGGGTTGTTAAGAGCCGTTGGAGACATACATTTCAGCCATAAATGCAGTTCTGAACACTTTGTATCAGTACACAGAACTCCGGTATCAATATCTGCCTTAAATAGAAAGAGTCGTTTGGGCATTTATTACACAAGGGTATCAGTACAGATACATGCGTATCGATACGAACCCATTGGTATCGATACGGCTAGGCCTGTATCGATGCGAAAATTGGCTACTGGAATTTAGAAAAACTTTGGGAGGGAAAATTGTATCGGTACACTTAACATCGTATCTATACGAGCACTATGGGTACCAGTATGGTCAAACCGTAGTGGTACTCAATGCATGTTTTTGACACTTTGGCTATTTAAAATCATTTTAAACATATCAAAAACCCTTTAAAAACATTTTTTTTTTCAAGTTTATGGACTTTTGAAATATTTTTGCAAATTAGTTTAAATCCAAAAATGTTTTTCTTTAAGTTATATCAAAATCAAATAGGTTCATCAATCTCCCCTTTTTTGATATAACGAAACCACTTGAAAAATTATTTCTTTGAATACTTCCCTTTAGGAAAATTTTTTAGAAAAAAAATAATATTTTTGAAAATATTTAAAATTCTCCCTTTTTCTTTTTGAAATTGAATTTTTCAAACTAATCTCTCATATTTTTTATATCAAAAATAGTTTCAAAGCTAAGTTTGAAATCACATTTAGGTTCAGTAACACTAATTATTGAAAAACTTAGTACTAATTGATATTTCCTATCAATTGTTGGTGTAAGAGAACATATGGAGAAAAGAGACAAAAAAATATTAGCATGAAAAGAATTTTAAAATGTCTTCCTCTTACTCAAGCATCAAAAAAATTGTTAGTCCAACAATTCAAGATAAAAATATTGAATTTCAAATAAATAAAGCAAATAAACCAAGAAATTCAATTTAAACATGCCATTAATAAAAGTAAAACATTAAACATACAAGGCATGGCAAAAGGGTCAAAATAATCCCTTTTTGACTGTTCGTACCGATATGGTGGAGGTCGTATCGGTACTGGCTAAATATCGTATCGATACGGTATGGGCGGTATCGATACCGAAGGCACGAAAATAGAGAAAAACTGTAGCAAAAATAACTTAAAAGGTCTTACAACTTAGTTTTAAGTTCATACAAAGACTCTATTAAGTTCTATATATACATTATGCACATTTTGTTGCACATATTTCTCAAAAACATAACATTTAAAGCATAGAAAGCATGATTTCACCAAAATCAACCAAACATTACAAGTTTAAGGCCAAAAAACATAGAAATCAATCATAAAGGCAAAAACATGTAACTCATGCAATTTGAGACTCCCCCTAACTATATGCAATAATGCACAACATAGAGTCATACAAACATGCTTAGATTAACATGAAAATAGACATGAAACACATGATCAAGCAAAATTGCTTGAAAATAAATGTACCACTTGAATCAAGGTAGGATGTTAAGCCTTTCTTCTCCAAGTGTCATTTTTCCTTAGTGTGTCATGAGCTTCCAAGACTTGACTTTGATCATCAATTTCTCAAGCACACTTACAAAAGACAATCAAGTAATTTTTGGTATCCAAATTGCTTTGGATCCAATGGCATTAGTCCCAAAACTTTAGTCCCCTTAGGAATCCATTTTCTAATGTCTTCCTTTTTCTTTGAAACAACGAGTCCTTTTAGGACCCAAATATTTCTAACACATTTATCGTTTAAAAATATAAGGGCACTAGATTGTCTTTGATAAAAATTTTTTTAAAAAATTAGATTTGGAGCTAACTCCATTTTAACTTCTTTGAAAATCTTTGTTAAACAAATTCTTTTTGAGGTCATTAATTTTCCTTTGATGATCATCTTGAACTTTTAGAAGCAAGTTTTGTGAATCCAAATTCTTTTTCTCAAAAGCTTCAAACCTTACTTCTAGTTTGAGATTTATTTTAGAAAGCAATTCATTTTCGATTTTCAATTTTAAAAGCAACTTTTTTGTTTTTTAAAAATAAAGCCTTGAATTCCGAAACTAAATTACCGTAGGCTTCTTGTAACTCATAAAAGTATAAAAATTTGAATAAGTTGATTTAAAAGTTACCCTTGAATCTTCTTCGATGGCCATGAGACAAATATGAGCTACCTCATTTTCGGTGGAGTCCTCTTCATCACTCCATGTAGCCACATATGTCTTCTTCTTATGGCTTGATCCCTTCTTGTTGAAACAAGGACAATCGCACTTGGTATGTCCTGGCTTCTTGTACTTGAAGCATATAATAAGATCTTTTATCTCCATTCTCAATTCATGCCTTAATTCTTCTTTTATGGTAGTTCATGAATCGGGCAAATTTCTTGAAGAGCTTGGTTATTTCTTCTTCTTTACTATCCTCTCCACTTGAATCTTCTTATTGACTTGTGGAAGATTTGATAGCAACAATATTTACGTCAATGATTTGCTCCATTATCTTATTCTTCCTTATCTTCTTCTCTTCTTCTTCTTTTCCTCTTTTTTTTTTTCTCCATAATTTTATGAGTGAGAAAAACCTCATGAGAGCATCAGTCTTCAAGGCCTTGAGATTCTTGGATTCGATGTTGGCGCTTTCGAACAAGCTTGTCTTTATGAATAATTTCTCCATAACCTTTAAGTTCATTGATGATGATGGAGAATCTATCGAACATCTTGATGATGTCTTCATCTGGTTCCATTTTGAAGTTCTTATACTCAAGGTTGATAAGACCAATCTCGGTCTCCTTCACTTCATTGGTCCTTTCATGAGTGATTTCAAGCTTGTCCAAAATCTCCTTGACTCTTTCACAAGAAGATACTTTGGCATATTCTTCCGGGCCAAGTGCACCAAAAAGAATGTGCAAGGCATTCACATTAAACTTAATATTCTTGCGATCATCCGCACTTCATTTCTCCTTACTTCTTTGTGGAACGAACGGACCATCAAGCACAATGTTCCAAAGACGATAATCTTTGACTCTCATGAAGAATATGATCCTATTCTTCCAATAGGAGTAGTTGGCCTCGTCGAAGAAAGATGGTCTATCAATGGATTGCGCCATAAACTCCGGTTGATGTAGAAATGACTTGAGCTCTTCGAGATTCGACTCTTAGGATGTTAATCCGATGAAAAAGACATCGCTCTAATACTAATTGTTGGGAGGCTCGTTCTATCAACCGAGATAGTCAAAAATGGGTGAATTGGTTTTTGAGTGATAGTGGTGGAAACAATGGAAATTAAAATTTGAACACAAGGATTTATAATGGTTCGAGCTTCTAACCAAGCTCTACATCCACTACTTTAGCTTCTTACTAAGGATTTTTCCAAATTCACTATGAATTTTTTCCTTTTTCTAGGCTCAAGAGGAAACCTTTACAACCTCAAAGCTTCTACCCCAAAGCTTTGAGAAAACTCTCTTTTGCAAGAGAAAAACAAATAGCAAATTAGAAAATCTGCACAAGGTATAATGTTTGCACAATTAAACTCACTCACCCAAAACCTAACATTTGTGCATATATGACATTTAAGCTCAAAAGTGTGTTCTACAAAGAAATTGACAATTAAAACACTAAAATACTTTCTCTATACATTGAATGTTGGTAGTTGATTTCTTGTTGTTCCATAGCTGCTTAAAGAGGTTTTTTAAACCTTCTAATGACTTCATGGCCGTTAGTAGCCGTTGGGGGTTGTTAAGAGCCGTTGGAGACATAAATTCTAGCCATAAATGCATTTCTAGACACTTCGGTATCGGTACGTGGGACTCTGGTATCGATACTTGCCTTAAACAAAAAGAGCCATTGGAGCATTTATTATACAGGGTTATCGGTATAGATACATGCGTATCGGTACGAAACCAATTTGTATCAATACGGCTAAGCCTGTATCGGTACAGAAATTGGATACTAAATTTGGAAAACTTGGGGAGGGAAAATCGTATCGGTACACTTAACATTGTATCGATACGAACATTATGGGTATCAGTACGGGTCAAACCGTATCGTTACTCAATGCCTGTTTTTGATACTTGTCTATTTAATATCATTTAAAACATATCAAAAACCCTTTGAAAATATTTCAACATATTTTTCAAGTTTATGGACTTTTGAAATATTTTTGCAAATTAGTTTAAGTCTAAAAATATTTTTCTTTAAGTTATATCAAAATCAAATAGGTTCATCAGTATATGACGACATGAGATCAAAGTTCATATTTATTTTATCCCTTTAACAAGACATACATATTTTGTAGATAAAGTTGTTTGAACTCGGGTTATTTAGGATGAATATCATCCTCTTTTTCACTAAGACCACTTGTTGGATTCTTAAAATTTTTATACATATTAACTAAATATTAATAAGTATTAATACGTTAGTATATCATAAATGTTTATGTAATTTTTCATGTCATGTTAATTATTTTTTAACTTTTATATTTATGTTGGGCAAGTATATTAGCCGGTTAGTCAAGCTGTTCATCTTTGTTCTCTCACATTCTCTTAAATCATGGTTTTAGACCCGATAGGAGCATCCTCTTCCTTCTCATAAAGTTTTTCCTTCCTATTCTCTCTAAGTAGGATTAAGATTAGAATTTGTCAAAAAAACTTTTATATTTATGGCGTATATCAATACATATCTATTTTGCATCAATATTATTTTTTTGGGTGCATCACAATTCATAATTATTACATTTTAATTGTGTGTGTATCGTATATGGTTATAGAAAATCGTTTAGACTAATACAAACTAGTACCATAATATAATAAATATTTATGATTAAATTTAAATAGAAATTCAAACAATTCAACTCGAACATATTTTAATTATAACATAAGAGTCGTTAACTTGACTAATTAAAATAACTTTTGCTCGACTCAATCGAATACTCATGCCTACTAAAAAGAGGCCTATACCCAATGACAGGGTGGTTCTGAACTGAGCCCATACTGGCCTCGAATTTGAAAACGAGTTAGCCCGTGTTATTTACAGACCAACGCCCGGCCTCACATCCAATCTGTTCTGCTTCTGATTCTTTCCTATATATATCATCAAAATAGGAAGACAGAAGCGTTTGATTAGAGGCGACTTTACAAGAGTTTTCATTGTCGGATTTCTAGGACTTTTGCCCTCCATTCCAGCAAACCAACATCTTTCCCTGGAAATAAGGTAATTCATCTGGTGATATGTGTGCTTTTTTGGTTCAACTCTTGATGATTTTGAAGAACTTTACATTGGTATTTATGAAATTAATGGAGGACCCGATTTTAAAGTTGTTCATAAAATAAGATTGCTGGGAAAGTATTTAAATTTTAGTTGGTCCTTTGTTTCTGCTCTTGGTTTTTAAGTAAAGATTGCATTTTGTTATGCTGCTAGGTTTGAGCTTTGAGTTTGCTGGGCAGATGCAGTTTTTATATGCTGAAAAGAGTTTCTTTACTGTAGATTTCGACACTTAGATCAGGGTTTGTGTCTAATTAGTGTGATTTCTATGATTACTCGAACAATCTAGACAAACTTTTGACATAAATCTGTTGAGATTATAGTGTTATTTTGGTACTTCCATTGACATATATCTTTGTAATTGCATGAACATTAAAAGTTTGGAATACCCTGGGAGTAGTTAGAGGCTTTGGAACACAATACGTATTTCCTGCATGAATTTGTCTAAAATCTCTGATTCTAAGAGCATAATTTTAGTGGGAAACAATGATTCAATGATGTTAAGTTGTTCGGGCTCAAGTTTTCCTACTGAAAATTGTCTATATGTTTCAGAGAAATGAAAACCATGTCGTCTCATCAAGGTTGCTGAAGATATCAGTTATGAACCTAGGAATGGCTTCTCTGGCTCAAGCTCCTTCTACCAGCTCCATCACTAAAATTCCTCGGGTTCATTCTAAAAGCCAACTGTTTTTAAAAGCTTCAAAAGCGCCTTATGTTCTCCCCTTCCATCATATCCACCTCAGACGGCCCCCTGTTTTCTGCACGAAGTTTCCACAGTGGGAACCTTCACCGGTCACCTACGCTCTAACTGAGAAAGCTGGTGAAAACTTCTTGGAAAAATCATCTGAATTGTTTGAAACTCTACGACCTGAAAGCAAAGACGAGGCTTCAGTGACTAAAGCTAAAGATCTCACAGATACGACCAATCAGGCAGTTGCTGAGTTTCAGTTTCTTAAATGGCCGTTGTGGCTGCTGGGCCCTTCTCTTCTCCTTGGCACAGGCATGGTACCGACTCTGTGGTTGCCGATATCCACCATATTCATTGGCCCGAATGTGGTCAGCCTTCTTTCCTTGATCGGACTTGATTGCATCTTCAATCTGGGTTGCACCCTTTTTCTCCTCATGGCGGATTATTGCGCCAAATCAAAGAATGTGACACAAGCTTCCAAGAGCAAACCTCCTTTGAGTTACCAGTTCTGGAATTTGGTTGCGACTTTGACCGGACTTGCCATCCCCTTAATGATACTGTTTGGATCCCATAAGGGCTACCTTCAACCTCAGCTACTGTTCATCCCATACGCGGTTCTATTGGGTCCCTACATTCTGCTTCTAGCAGTACAAATGTTAACTGAGATGTTGACATGGAATTGGGAGTCACCGATCTGGTTGGTGACCCCTGTTGTGTACGAGGCTTACCGTGTGCTGCAGCTAATGAGGGGGTTGAAACTCGGGGTTGAACTCAGTGCACCAGCATGGATGATGCACACTATCAGGGGCTTGGTCTGTTGGTGGATACTGATTCTTGGTGTGCAACTCATGAGAGTTGCTTGGTTTGCTGGTTTTACGGCTCGAGCTTGTCGACAGCAGTCTTATGCCGATGCTGATGCTTGATTCTAATAGCCACTGGTAACTTAAACTGAAATAAAAAGTTATATAGCTTGATGTATGAGATCTTGTCTGCAAAAATCAAATTAAATGTCTACATTTTGTTTGTTGTACTTGTACATTGTTAAGCGGTCAACATACATGTAAGAAATGTTGTTTTACAGTTGCATCAATAGCTTTATATTCTAAATGTTACTTATTTTGAATGATGAAAGCAGGTATGTTTGAATGTTTCAAATGATTTGAAATTCAGCTCTAAGTCGATGGATTTTTTAATATTTAATGGAAATTAATTATTCAAATTCTAATTAAATTCGTTTACCTTATAAAATTAAGTTTCACACCAACTAATGCGATTTTTTGAAATTTATTTTTTGAAATTTTTAAACATGATTTCTATTTATTGGATTATTTTAAATTAAAAATCAAATTTATAGAATACATAAAATTTGGGGGAAATGTAAATTATAAATCACTATCTCTAAACTCCATACCCTAAAATGAGTTCCTAAACTTTAAAACTAAGGTGTTTGTGAAAACTTTAACGTCCACCGCTAGTGTATTGGATTTAAATCCTTAATATATTAGACGATGTTTTAATTTTATCGATGGGTAACAAATGCTATTACATTTAAATCGTCTTAAAAAGTTTGGTGTGGTCTTAATTTAAGGCTTTTATTACGTCAATAATAGACAAATCGAAAATTCTTAACATCCGGGGTGGTGGCGCAGTTGGCTAGCGCGTAGGTCTCATAGCTGCTGAGTTATCCTGAGGTCGAGAGTTCGAGCCTCTCTCACCCCATGTTGAGTTTTAATTTATTCAAAAAATAATAATGGGTTTTTTATTTGGGTTCAGTGGCAAAGAGTTTTAATTTATTCATTGCAGAGCGTGTGGACTTTGAAATAATTATTTAGATAAAATAAATAATAATTCTTTGTTTAATCAATAGCTTATACATTATCTTTCATTTAATGGCTAGAAATATATTTTAAAAATAAATTTCAATCGGTAATATTGTTAATTGATTTTTATTAAATTTAAATTGTGACACATATTTTAAAAAAAATCTAACTATCTGGTAATTATTTTGTAATCACCTTTAGACTATTTAAAAATTTAAATTGTGATACATATTAAGAATATTTATGAAAAATACTATCTTATAATTACCTCTAGATTATTAAAAAAAAACATTGTGACACATATTAAAAGGTTTTTCCAACTAAATGTACTATCAATTGAACTTTAATTTTAAATCAAGTTATAGGACTTTCTTCTTATAAGTAAAATTAAAAACACTAAAATTTAAGAGTCTGAAGAGTATAGGGGGTTAAAAGCATAATTAAACCTTTTACATAAAACAAACTTTCTGATTAAAAAACGGGGCAACTTCCATTATGAATCACTGAATTTAACATAAATTTCATTCAGGTCACAAATAATTAATTTTATTTAATTAAATCAGTGAAATTATATTATTAATAAAATAAATGATTTATATTAATTGTTTAAAATAATACTAAATACACCAATGAGAATTGGTCCAAGTGATAAGCAACTTGGTATCGCTTAAGTAAGTCTCAAGTTCGAGGCATTGTATATGCAGAAAATTCCCGATGGGAGGAAGCTTTTGAAACCATAGAACAACAACAAAAATACTAAATACGTGCTTGACTTACGTTTAAATCTTATTATGATAATTAACAAAATTTTATATACATGCATATGAGACATTTATTTGTCGACAAAATATGTTTTGCTTTCGCAAAGGAAGCACCTCCCAATATAACTTTAGATATGGTATGCCACTGTATTCTATTAGACTGATTAAAAAAAAAAAATTTTATGAACACATACTACATTATAATCACCTTTAGACTATTAAAAATGAGTTTTATGAACACATAATACATTGTAATCATTTTTAGACTATTAAAAACGAGTTTTATAAACACATAATACATTGTAATTACAATTAGACTATTAAAAATGAATTTTTGTTTTCGAATTGTTTGCTTTTGGATGTTTTTAGTTTATAACTTTAGATATGGTATGCCACTGTATTCTATTAGATTGATTTAAAAAAACGAGTTTTATAAACAGATATTACCTTGTAATCACCATTAGACTATTAAAAAAATAAGTTTTTGTTTTCGAATTGTTTACTTTTGGATGTATTTAGTTTAATAAGGCATCCGAGCATCATGCAGATGAGTGCAAGTTGAGGGTTGCTTATGTTGCTCCTCCTCGGCGTCCTTCCCCTGTTCGAGAAGGATATGAGGAAGGCTCGTCGCCTAGGGCTTCTGTCTCCGACGATGGCAGCTTGAATTCAAGCTGCAGACTCTGAGTATTCATGTTCTTTGTGTTTGACATTGAATAGGGATTTAGTGCTGATCAATGTGTTGCATTGAAATATTACTTGTATTTGCAGGAGAAGACTCTCATTTTGAAGAAAAGAAAGGAGCATTGAGTCTTGATTATGATTATGAGATTCTAATCCGTCCGGAAATCTTTTAACAGAATAAGCTTGAATCCGGTTTACAAATTTTCTGATGTTCGTAACATGTTGCATTTGCTGACAATCTTCCGGAAATCATCAAGATTTAGCTGCAGTGCCACCAGTGAGAAAGGTAAGTAAGTTCTTTAAACTCGGATACATTTCGAAGTAACACTAACAACATACAAAGATGATTAATGCTTCTGGTTAGGCAAGCACAAGAATGGATTTTACTTCTAAGTTTTTCTTTTTATTCACATAATACATATTAAGACAAGGTGAACTACAAATAAAGTATGATGATTTGATCATTCAGGGCTTGTATAGGCATGGCTCATTATAATGGGAAGAAAAGATTGCTAACTAAAAGAATGTACTGACCTTCCCATCGCAGTTGCTATCGAAGCAATGGATCATGTCAGCCAACTCCTTATCCGTCCACATAAAATCGTGTGCGATAGCTACTCTTCGTAAATCTCTCACAGAAATGCTTCCTTTTCCAGCTTCTGATTACCAACAATGCTTTTAATCAATGACCAAAAACACATTCAAGAATGGAGAGATAATAGGAATAACAAAATTAATTATTATATACACATGAGGTGTTCAGCATTAGGTTTCTGATTCTAATTTGACCGAACCAGAATATGCAGTGTAAGCAAATGCACCAAAATCCTACTCTCTATTTAGCTAGTTGCATCTAGAGGTGGCAAACGAGTCATTCGATTTGGTTTCGGTTCGGGTCATTTCAGTTTGGGTCATTTCGGGTCTGATATTATTCGGTTCAATTTCAGTTCGGTTCGATTTTAGTTCAGGTCTATTGTGATTTGAGTTATTTCGGGTCGGTTGATTTTCGATTCGGTTATTTTTTGTTCGGTTATTTTCGGGTCGGTTAATTTCGGTTCGGATCAATTTCGGTCAATGAGAAATCGGTCGATTTTAATCGAGTTTTTAGGCCGATCAATTTTTTACACCCTATATATAGATTTATAAAGTCAATATATTTAACTTTTTGGTGAGTTGTGCGGTTGTTCATATCATATCTTTATTTGTTTCTATTAATATATTTTCTATATTTCGGGTTACCTTTGGTTCGAGTCTATATGGTTTGAGTCCATTCGGTTCGGGTCCATTTGGTTCGGTTGAAAATGGGTTCGGGTCCATTTGGTTCGGTTGAAAATCGGTTCGGGTCTATTTCGGTTCAACTAAAATGCAGATCAGTTTCGGTTCGGTTCGGTTTGTTTCGATTTCGGGTTTCAGTTCGGGTAAATCGATTCGGTTTTCGGGTCTCGGATCAAGTTTGCCAGGTCTAGTTGCACCAATTTCTTCTGAGGTGCCATGGTAATGTTAAATAATAGACTTCTCATGATAGATCATAGAACATGTCCTTGATGATTTGAGGAACTACTTTCAACAGCAAAATAGATGAGAGGAAACACATTGAACAGCTTATAGAACCTCAAATAAGAGGCAACGTCCACTACAAAATTCTTTTGTGGATAAATTTTTAGATCGGCAAGAGCAATGCAAATGCAAACCCCACAGGCCATTCTAAGCTTTCTATAGTCATAAGCTTACTTTGATGACATTGTGCATCTTCATAAGAAAGAGAGAAAGAGAAAGATGGAGTAGCATCAGCAATTACCATCAAACTGAAAGAAGTGCAAGACCATTTCATGGCCGGTCATCTGGGTGCGACTGGAGAACTGTGATCCACGAATGAAAAGAAACCAAGTGAATACAAATTGAGAGGAAGGGGAAGCAAATAGGGCAATGCTTGAAATCAACACACTAATATGAAACAGAACAAACCGATTTTTTCCTCTTGTTTCGAGCATTATTCCCCTTTCTTTCAGTGAAAGTAGCATCTTGCACATCTGCAGGCACATCACCTAAAACTTCTCCAGAATCTTTCAGGGAAAGAGCAATTGCCTGAAAATGACTCAAATAAAGTTTAGCCTAACACTGAAACCGGATATTTATAATAATGGAAGATGCTCTACAAAACTCAAAAACCTAGAACCGGAAACGTCATTTGCTCATTAGCCATCGAAACTGACCTTCATTAACTCACCATCATTATCAACATAATCTGAACTGTTCAATTGTTTTTGAACAGGAGCTTTCTTCTTAGGTTTTGAGCCTTTATTTTTCACCTGGAAAAGAGAAAATCAAAGGCAAGAGCCAAGGAGTATAGCCATTACACACTATAAAGCAATCAATTTTATCAGCTTATTTCAAAAAACAAAACAATCAAGCTCTGAAAAGTCTTGGAAAACTACCCTTTATACGAATCATTTCTGTGAATTATTTTACCTTGTTTTTACGAGACTCGGACCCAGCCGTTTTACTAACCGGAAATTCCTCATTATCATCATCGTTATCGTCGTCGTCTTTGTCATCCTCATCATCATTGGGCCTGTAATCTTCGTCGTCGTCAACGACCTTGCGTTTCCCTTTAAGCTTACTCGAAGTCCGGCTTGAATTTGGCGACGAATCCATCAAACAAGAAGCGATTTTGGAGAGACCCAAAGCCTCCATTCTGGCTCTGTTCTCTGCAATTCTCGATAATCTCTGCTTCTCGTATTCGGACATACCTTGCTGTTCTTGCTTGAGGATTGCTTCATTTTTTCTTCTTCTTCCTCGCTTAAATTCTCTTCACTTTCACTTCTTCTGATTTAGAATTAGAGATTTGGCGTTTCGGCATTGTGTCTTCCAATTTTCCAGTAGATTTCTGGCGCGACTTTGTTGAAGAATCGGAACAGGTTTCTCTTAACAAATGTCTCCCTCCTTTCCTCTGCCTCTTCTAATACACTCATTCATTTTAGGACGATCTTGCCGCTGTATTGGGTTCCAAATTTCCAAGCTAATACAAGTTTAAGGCTAGTGGAATTATACGGTAGTATTTACTCTTCATTCACAGCCCCTTGAAAATATACCCATCGTACAGATAGCTGTTTAAATACGAATTTCTCAAGGATAACAACACCTTCTCCTCCAGTAGGATCACTCAATAATAGGGCGTTCAATTTCGGGTACTCAGATTTCAGGTATCCGATATTGCGGGTAACCAATTTATTAAGTAGTACATTTGTCGGCTCGTGTTTTGGTATATAATTATCGGGTACTAACTAACGGATATTCGATTTATTTTTTAAAAAAAATTTAAAATTAAAAAAAATCACATAGTAAACACATAAAATTTAAAAGTTCATAATACATAATCCAAACACAGATATTAGTGTTTTGAAGTTAGTTTTAAAATAGAAATATTTAAATATATGTATATATATAATATTAGTGATTTGAAATTAGTTTTAAGATAAAAACGAGATTAATATTTTTAATATATATATCACCAAAAGAATACATTAAAAATATTAATCTCGTTTTTTCCTTCGAATCTTGTATTTACAAATTAATACAAATATTTTAGAAAATTTAAAATTTAAAAGTACATAAAACAAACATAGAAATAATTTAAAGATTTAAGTTTAATTTTAGAATAAAAATATTAAAGAACCTAAAATAAAAAATATTTAAAATTAAAAAAATAAATATATAAAAAATACCGGAAAGGGTCGGATACCCAATTACAAAAAATTTAATTCAAACTCAGCCTGATAATTTTTTAAAAGAAATACCTGATTTTTTAAGATTTGGGTTGTGTATTTTTGAATACCCTTACTCAATAAATTCTTTAACGCATTATATTTAAGTTGTTCATGTGATATTTACAATTTGATATATACATGTTTTAATTATGCTTTTATGTAAAATACGAATTTGCCATTTAACGTTTAAATGGATGGTTAGACCGATGTAAGCAAGCTCCTGATTGATACAAGATACATGCATTGTGGATGTTTAGTGTAATTAACCCTTCTATGTTCAAAGAACTTGGAAGATACGTTAGGTGCTCGATACGTAAAGGAAATGGGTTGAACCTCGACCTTGAGAAAGGGGTTAGACATCACTATAAATGATGGAGAAAAAAGACTTGGAACTTTTGGAAAAATGTGATAAAATAATAATTTTGAGCTTGAGAGATCAATCGAAGATCTCTAATATCGAAAAGCGGTCGAATATATCTTAAAAAAATTGTGTTTATGCAGGCTTCAACAATTATATTTTCGGTTATTTTGAATTTATTTTCTGTTATTCTAAATCTTATTTTTAGTTTTGTAATTTCTGTTATTCTTTTTTCATTTAATATTAAATTATTTTAAATTTAACCTTATTTGTCCAACACGAACGGAAAAATTATTTAGATATTGTAGTGGGATATTTTCCCCCCAAAGTATTGTACTGAGTAGATTAATTCTAAAAGTATTAAAGTTTGAACATTGCACCCAAAGTCGGCACCAGCTGAATCCGACTTTAGAAAAAAAACTTCAAAGTCGACACCAGCTGGTTCCGATTTTGAGGTTTTTCTCCAAAGTCGGATTCAACTGGTTCCGACTTTGAGGTTTTTCTCTAAAGTCGGATTCAGCTGGTGTCGACTTTGGAGATTTTCTCTAAAGTCGGATTCAGCTGGTACCGATTTTAGATATATTGTTCAAACTACAATACTTTTGAAATTAATCTACTCAGTGCAATACTTTAGGGGAAAAAAATCCCACCACAATATCCAACTAATTTTTCCAACGGGAACTGCATAATCAGAACAGATTTCAGTTTGCTCCTATAATTTTCCCGACTTGGCTTCAACTTGTTGGTTCAGAGAAAGTGAACAAAGCCGATCATCCATATAAAATGAGTATGAGGAGAGGTGCGACGTTTCTGTTGGGGAGATGTTCGGTGCCCTTGTAACCGGAGGATTCCAACGCTGCCACCATCTTAAAGAAACCAGCGGAGGCAACTGGCGCTGTCCTCTCAGCAAAGCAACTGAAAACAAACCCGGTGACGACAACCCAGGACCGAAAGTGGAGCAGCAGCAAACTAAACCAACGCTTGTCGCCTCGTGAATGAATAAACCGGTGCTTACCAATTTGTGTTTTTGCTATCGTATGTTAGGAAAGAGTTTATGTTCGGTCGTGCCTCCTGCCTGATGTCTGTTTTAGTCGTTTCATTCTGCTTTATGATATCTTTTTAGTTTACACCCTTTTTTCTGTTTACTTCCTTCCTTCGTTTACTAATTAAAAAAATTAGTCATTTAATGTCTCCTTACTAGATCATATTAATTAAACCAAATAATTGATTGTTCGGTTAGTTAAAATATTCGGTTCAATTTGATTCAGACAATACTTTTTTATTTCGCTAGTTAAAATATCAAATTTAATATTATAGTAAATTTAATAATTGTTTAGTTATAGTAAAAATGTAAAAACATATAAAAAGTCTAAATGAGAGTTTAAACTTTCTAATAAGCGAATTTAAGGAACAAAAAGCCTTCAAAGAAGTATAGGGACATCAAAATTATTGGACTCTACTCTACGATATTCTAATGCATAAAAGCCCTTTTGGTAAACAACTTTTTGAGTTAAAATTAGGGGTTTGAAATATTTTTAGATGTTTGATCAGTCAAATCTGCTAATTTAGTTGTTTAGTGAATAGATGATTGTAATAGCGTATTGGGGTGAAACCTCTCTTTTCGAAAAAGCTCACTTTAGAAGTTTTTAAGTTAGATGTTTAAATAAAAAATTTGTAAAAACTTTTTGTCATTGATAATTATAATTTTTAAATAAAATAAATTTAAATAACTAATAATATTAAAATAATAATTTTATAAATAATAAATTAATATATGCATCTAAATTTAATCATTATTAAAATTATATTAAAAAAATAATTTCACAAATAATAATAATAATAATAATATATACATCATTCATATATGTTTAGTAATGATATTAAAAAAATTAACTTTCATAATATAATTAATATTAATTGATACAAAATAATAATAATTAATAAATTATTCAAACACATATTGAATATAATCGTGTTCTTATATGACATTTTGCTTGTTCAAATAGTCAAACATTTATCATCTATCAGTTAATTCTATCAAACACTTTTATATAATCAGAAATGCAATTCGTTAGTCAAATCAACTATCCGTTATCAGTTAATATAATTTACTTGTCAAATCAATCATCCGTTAATTATCAAATAGAACTAAAATTTTCAAATATTACAAACAACCGGTTGGATTGGTCAACCGATTTTATACAAAATTGTGAATAATAACTAAACTGAAATATTAAAAAATGTAACCAAAACTAAATTTTTGGATTTTAATAATCAAATTCTCTTTTTTTTTTTTCAATAGATTTTTTTTCACTTTCCTACCTTCATTCCATGTAGGAATGACTCTCAAATAATTTGAGCGTGTGTATATATAATAAAATCTTGAAAAATGTTCATCCATGGAGTATTGACTTGACCAACATCATCGACCACTTACCCAAGTTCCAACTCGGAAAGTCAATTAACCAAGGCAAAGGCCCCCTCATTTCTGTCCTTATAGACAGGCTGCTGACTTTTTTTAAGTTGAATAACATATATTCAACTCATTCGCAGATTAATGCAGTTCAAATTTTACATAAATTTAATATGAGGCGATGTTAAGTGTTCAAAACTACTATTTTTATGATATTTTTTACTCATATTATTGTTAAACTTAGGCTCATTTTAGTTGTATTATTAGGCATTTATGCATGTTTTAATGATTTCCTTCATCATCATGCTTGATTTTATAATTTGGTTGATTTTTGTGGAAAAATGTACTGCTGATATGTGCTTTTGTGTGTCCAGGATCTAAGGCAATTAAAGACAAGAAGAAAAGGAAGTTGCCGATTTAGATAGGATAAATCCATTCAAGATAATTACTAGAAGCAATGATAAATCCTAAAAGAGTTGGAGTTCCATGAAAAAATCAAAAGGAGATTAAAGTCCAAGAGTTTTCTAAGAAGTTTTTGGAGGAATAAAAATATAATAATAAAAGGAATTTAATTCTTTTATTGTATTTAATTCCAACTTAACTTCTTCCTCAATAAAGATTTTGACCTAGCCATCTCCTATAAATATAAGCTCTAGCTGCCAACTACAAGGCATGTGCAATTAGAAAGAGCAAATTGGGGGTTGTTTTGATTTTTTCTTCTTTTCCTCTTTGTTTGATTAAATTCATTCTAGGTAATTTTTATCTTGTGTTTATTTTGCACCCGACCATGAACTAATTTTATTTGGCTTGGGTTATTGTGTTTTTGTGGTTGTGAGAACGATTGGATTTGTTTAGGTATTTGAGTTTGCAATTTTAATTCAAAGTTTGTTCATTTTTGGTTTTTAAATTCTTCGAGTGAATTGGGAGAGGATCTCGTGAATTTACCCATTTATCTAATATCAGGAGAGTTAGATTCAAGAAACGAATAAGCATGGTCTTTATTCAATCAATCGATGGTGAAGACTAATTCGACTTAGGGATAAGTTGCAAATTTCAACGGCTAAAAGGAGTGCAAGATAGGTTGTTGTCCATCCTTGGTTCACGCAGGATGTATTATCAAGACATGCACAATTAATAGTGTTTCGAGTTAGGGATACCAAGAAACCATTGAAGAACGCTTCACCGAACTTTGAAGGTTGTCGCCCAGTTGCCCTGGCAATCACTCCATTCCTAATTGCCCACGCAATCGCAGACTTGCCTAGGCAATCGCAGAATTGCCCAGGCAATCCGACTAGATTCAATTATTGAATCAATTGAGTTACTCTAGCACTCAATTACCACGACGGTCCATTCAACTATCACGCCTCGATTCACAATAACCCGACCTACTCTCTCTTATTCGACTACATCTTCCTTTTATTCAATTGCTCTTTTGTTTTACTTGTTGATTAGAACTCCTACAATCACCTACTTGTGTTTTTACTTTCAGTGCAAGAAGTTAGATTCCCGAAGTAGCACCAATCCCTGTGGAGACGATATTTATACTATACTATAACTTGCGACATGTATACTTGCACCAATTGCGAAGCACTAAATGCGTGCAACAAATTTTTGGCGCCATTGCCGAGAATTGGCAATAACGACTTTTTTTTAATTTCTTGCACCTTTGTTTCTTTTTATTTTTGTTTTATTTCTAATCGGTTTCAAGAGACTTACAACTTTGGTTTTGCATCTGTGTATGACCAGGGCGAGACCAACATCATAAAACTACCCACTTGAACCCGAGGTAGAACGAGTTCTTCATAGAAGAAGACGAGAACAACGAGCAGCAATGGCAGAACAACAAGATAACCTAGTCGGCAATCTGAATGTCAATTGTAACTAGAACATCGTAGTAAGAGGAGGATGAGATCAAGTCGTACAACCTGTTCGTAATAGACCCATTGGAGACTATTTAAAGGAAGATCTCAACGGTTTCAATCCAAGAGTTGTCACACCTTAGAGATAGAAGCCGCCCACTTTGAATTAAAACTTGTGATGTTCAACATGATCAATACAATTGGTCAATTTGGCAGCTCGACAACTGAAGATTCCAGCCATCATATCAAATCATTCTTGGAGATTTACAATTCATTTAAGCTACAATGAGTCCATGAAGATATCCTAAGGCTGAAATTATTTTCCTGCTCACTAAGGGATAGGGAAAAAAACGTGGATGAATAGTATTTTATCCGGATCTATAGGATCTTGGATAGATTTATGTCGTGATTTTATTGCTAGATTTAGTTCTACAAATATGATTGATAAGTTGTGTAATGATATTACTTCTTTCCGGCAGTAGATGATGAATCTATGTACGAGGCTTGGGAGCTATATAGAGAGCTTTTACATAAATGTCCTATGCACGGATTCCCATTGTGGACACAAGTGATGATATTCTACAACTCAGTGAACATACTAACAAGGATGATGTTAGATGTTTTGGCAAATGGTATACTCCTAGACAAGTCACCCGAGGAAACGATAGAGATTCTAAACCGTCTCGCCAAGAATGATTATCAATCCCAACCACCCGGAGAGGAATAATCAGGCATAATGCCACGATTAATGAGTTTGATTCATCAGGATTTATTTCTGCACAATTGGTTGCTTTAACCAATATGGTTAAGAACATGCAACGACCGAGCAACACACAAGAAGTCAAGGTAGTTGGTTCATTTTGTGAATTATGTAATGGTAACCATGATTTTTCTGAATGTCCGCAAAACCCAGAATCTAGCTTTTACGTTGGAAACTACAACTGGAACACCAATATGATGTCCAACACTTACAATCTAGTTGGAGGAAGCACCCCAATTTCTCAAAGAGTAATCCCAACAATACCCTCAACTAGAGCAGTCAGAATGTACAAGCAACATGGTTTTAGCAGAACTTGCCATGGCAATAAATGCCGCAACAATAGATGCAGCAGCAACAATCGACACCATCCAGTTATTTGGAAAATACTCTCAATGCTTTCATGTTAAAAACTAAATCTTATATGGCTGAGAATAGTAATTTAATGAAAAGGACTGAGATGAGATTACAAAACCAAGAGGCAGACCTAAAGTCATTGGAGACACAAGTCATGGAAGTCGCAAAATGAGCAAACCACGAGCAGTGCAAAGCAATCACCACTCGGAGTGGCCGACAACTTAAGAAAACCCAAGCTCACTCAACATAGAACACTCAACCAAGAGAGCAACCCCATGTCCAAAAAGACGAGTCCAACAACAAAACCTCTGCCAAAACTGATGAATCAGAGAATACCACGGCAATTCCACATGCCTCAGCAACTACACATGCTTCGGCAAGTCCTGATGCCTCGGCAACTCATTCTATTAAGTTCCAAACCAATAAAAAGATTGAGAACATCCAACTGCCACCACCATTCCCACAGAGGTTGAAACGGCAAAAGCAAGAATACCAATTCAAGAAGTTTCTTAACATCTTGAAGCAAGTCCACTTCAACTTGCCATTGGTTGAAACAATATAACAAATGTCGAACTATGCTAAGTTCCTTAAAGACATTGTCTCTAAAATGACTAGGCTAGGGAAATTCGAAACAGTTGTTGTGACAGAAGGATGCATGGCTATGTTACATAATCGCATGCCACCCAAGCTTAAAGATCTCGGTAGTTTTACAATACCATGTTTAATCAAAAACTACTATATCGATAAAACATTGTGTGATCTCGGAGCAAGTATAAATTTGATACCCAAATTAGTTTTTCAGAAATTGAGAATCGAGAAAGTAAGACCTACAACAGTTATGCTATAGCTTGCTGACAGATCCTACGTGCATCCAGAGGGAAAATTGAGGATATACTGGTAAGAGTTGATAAATTCATTTTTCTCGCTGATTTTATTATTCTGGATTGTGAAGTAGATGAGTTCGCAACTATTATTCTTGGGAGACCGTTTCTAGCAACGGGAAAAACCTTGATCAATGTCGAAAAAGGAGAACTCACCATGAAGGTAAATGACCAACAAGTGAAGCTTAATGTTTTCCAAACCCTTAAGTATGTCGACGATCCAAAAGAGTGTCAATTCATCCAAGCCACAACTGAATTCAATTTCAACATGAAGGAAGATTGCCTTAACAATTGTATTACCGAACCTGAGGAATTTGAAGAGCTGGACGATGAAGAGCAGGATGAAGCCAATTGGATAGCAAGTCGTCCAGGTAAGTATTTCGAACTATTAGATTACTTAGGTAAGGAAGGTAAGACTGAAAAACCTTCTATTGAGCAATCTCCTACTCTTTAATTAAAACCATTGCTAGGGCAATCGAAATATGCTTATTTGAGAAATGATAACACTTTGCATGTGATAATTTCTTCTAAGTTACAGCCTAAACAGGAAAAGAGGTTGATCAACATGTTGGCATATCACAAGAAAGCAATAGGATGAACAATTGTCGACTTGAAGGGAATTATCCCGGCAGCGTATATGCATAAAATCTTATTGGAGGATGATCATAGACCGACAATTGAAGCACAAATAAGGCTTAACCTTGCTATGAAAGAAGTCGTGAGAAAGGAAATCATCAAATGGCTTGATGCTGGTATCATATATCCTATCTCCGATAGTACATGGGTAAGCCCAGTACAATGTGTACTGAAAAATGGAGGTATAACCGTGGTAAGCAATGAAAGCAATGAACTAATCCCAACTAGGACTGTGACTGGTTGGAGGGTTTGTATGGATTACTGCAAGCTAAATAAAGCTACTAGGAAATATCACTTTCCTTTGCCATTTATTAACCAAATACTTGACCGACTTGCAGGTAAATCTTTTTACTGTTTTCTTGATGGCTACTCAGGTTATAACCAAATTGCCATAGCATCAGATGATCAGGCAAAAACCACTTTCACATGCTCGTATGGTACCTATGTTTTCTGAAGGATGCCGTTTGGATTATGCAATGCTCCGGCAACTTTCTAGAGATGTATGATTGTAATTTTTTTCAATATGTTGGAAGATTTCTTGGAAATTTTTATGGATGATTTTTCGGTATTCGGACACAACTTCGACAATTGCCTTGGCAATTTGGAGAGAGTGCTAACACGATGTGAAGAATTCAATCTAGTGCTCAATTAGGAGAAGTGCCAATTTATGGTAGATGAAGGCATAGTGCTCGGTCACAAGATCTCCTCCAAAAGAATTGAAGTCAACAGAGCCAAGGTGGAAGTGATCGAAAAATTACCACCACAAAATTCGGTCAAAGGAATTCGAAGCTTTCTTGGTTATGCAGGTTTTTATAGAATGTTTATTTATAACTTTTCTAAAATTTCTAAACCTTTGTGTAACTTGCTTGAACAAGACAAAGCTTTTAATTTTGATGATTCATGCGTCCAAGCATTTGAAGCCTTGAAAAAACAACTTGCCTCGACACCCATTGTCGTTCCGCCAATTGGACCTTACCTTTTGAGCTTATGTGTGATGCAAGTGATTTTGCGATAGAGCCGTTCTAGGGCAGCACACATGTAAGACTTTTCATGTGATTTACTACTATAGTAAAACTCTAAATGGTGTACAATCAAATTACACCACGACAGAGAAAGAATTACTAGCAGTAGTTTTCGCATTTGATAAGTTCTGTTCCTACTTGATTGGTACTAAGGTAATCGTTTATACTGATCACTCAACAATTAAGTACCTATTTACTAAAAAAGATGTCAAACCTCATTTAATTTGTTGGATTTTACTTTTACAAGAGTTTGACATCGAAATTAAGGACATGAAATGAACATAAAACCAAGTTGTCGATCACTTATCAGGGTTGGAAAATGGAAATGAAGATTCAAACTCTTTGGAGATCCATGACACATTCCCAAATGAGCATTTGTTAGTTACCTCGGCAACTCCCTGGTATGCCGATTTGGTTAATTTCTTGGTTAGTGATATTTTGCCTTATAACCTTACTCACCAAGGAAAGAAGCGGTTGCGACATGATGCTAAGCATTATTATTGGGACGAGCCTCTTTTGTTTAAACAGTGTGCAGATTAGGTGATAAGACGATGTGTTCCCGAAGAAGAGCAGGACAATGTGCTTCGACAATATCATTCTTCACCATATGGAGGCTATTTTGGAGGAACTCGCACCGCGGCCAAAGTCCTACAATCCGGCTTGTATTGGCTCACTCTTTACAAAGATGTTCAAGAATTCTGCAAGAGGTGTGGTTAATGTCAGTGAATGAGGAGTATTTCACGCCGACATGAGATGCCACTGTAGAACATTCTTGAAGTCGAGTTGTTTGACGTGTGGGGGATCAATTTCATGGGACCTTTCTCATCCTTATTCGGCAATTTGTATATCTTACTTGCCTTAGACAAATAGTTAAAGGTCGTTACAGTTCCCAGCAACAATTCAAAGATCGTGTAGAAATTCTTGCAGAAAAACATATTCACATGATTCGGGACACCGAGGGCAATTATCAGCAATGAAGGCACCCACTTCGATACTAGGCTGATTGCCAAGATGTTGAAGCAATTTGGAGTGACACACAAAATTGCCACGGCATATCATCCACAAACAAACGGGCAAGCCGAAATTTCCAATCGTGAATTGAAGGTTATCCTTGAAAAAGTTGTCAATCCTTCTCAAAAGGATTGGTCTCCAAGAATTGATGAAGCACTATGGGCCTACCGAATAGCATTCAAGACGCCTTTAGGCATGTTGCCTTATAGACTTGTCTACGGCAAGACTTGCCACCTTCTGGTGGAGATCGAGCACAAGGCCTATTAGGCAATCAAAACTGTCAACATAGATTGGGAGAGTGTTGGACAAAATCGATTACTTGACCTTAACGAAATCAAAGAATTTCGTGCCTTAGCTTATGACAATGCGAGAATTTATAAGGAAAAACGAAGCGTTGGCATGACAAAAAGTTATTGTCGCGGCAATTAGTTCTTCTCTTCAATTCTCGGCTGAAACTCTTCCCAGAAAAATTGAGTTCGAGATGGTCCGGGCCATTCGAAGAAGTCAAACCTTTCTCCTATTGTGCTGTGATAATCAAGTCCACCATTGACAGATGTGAGTTCAAAGTTAATGGACAAATATTAAAGCATTATGCCGACAACCATGTTGAGCATGAAAAGAAAATGGTTACTTTGTGAGATGCATGATCATGCTCTCCTTTAGTATTTTTTATTTATTTTCAATTTTATTTTTAATTTTGGACTTATTTTATTTTTGGATTTATTTTTTTGATTTTAGGATTCTTTTATTTTTGTTTTTGTTTCCAACCACAACCACAAGATCATCCATGGCCAAAAATATCAAAATAATCCACTGCATCCGACATCATTGTGCCTTCCCCGATGTTTCCTACCGACATACTTGCCTCGACAACCGAAGATACCTCAACAACTACCGCACATGCTAAAGAAACCGATGATGAAGGCGAAGCGAACAAGGAGATTACACAGGTTCAAGCTGCACCACCAGCCACCTCATTCAACCACCACGTTATGGAAAAAGAATCAAGCAAACGACCCAAAAGAAACTCATCATTCAAGGTGACGACCTTCCGACTAACTTATTTGCATTTTATTTTAATTTTTGCATGAATTGAGGACAATGCTTCTCTTAAGTTTGGGGGTATTGGTTTCTAGTTAGTTTCATGTTTAGTTGCATTCATAATTAGTAATATTATATATGTTGCATATGAATACTTGTCATGCCTTTGATTGGATTTAATTGCTTGAACTTGTTGAATATCCAATGATGAATTTTTGCCACTGCACTTAATTGAAAAAACCTTTAAATTTTAGGATTGCATGAGAAGAACTTATAATTGTACTATGATGCTAAATATTATGAACACGGTTGTGGCTTGTTGATTGAAACAAACTTAGTGAACTTAGGTTGCTTAAAATTTGGGTAAATTTTAAAAGTTAATTTCTTACTAGAGGTGCCCGAAACCGGCTCTAGTAGTTGCACATTAAAAATATCGCTAGAGGTGCCCGAAATTGGCTCTAGTATACAAAAATTAATAAGAAATTGCTTGCTTTACTAGAGGTGCCCGAAATTGGCTCCAGTAAAAAGATGAATAAATACCTCGGTAATTAAATTGATAACAGCTTATTGTTTACATAGAATCTTGAAAATCAACTTGTACACAACTACACACACATACACTATCACGAGCATTATAATTTAGTTCCGGGAAATTTTTGTGCTATCCGAAAAATTAAAAGGTGATCATACTTTGTGCCACGGTTATGAGGTTTGAATTCAAGTTTGAAGCATGTCTTTGATGATTAAAGTCTTGGCAGGTAATTGTTAGTTTGCATTGCTTGAGGACAAGCAATAGTTCGAGTTTGAGGGTGTGTTAATTGTTCAAAAGTACTATTTTATGACCATTTTTACTTATATTATTGTTAGACTTAGGCTCATTTTAGTTGCATTATTAGACATTCATGCATGTTTTAATGATTTCCTTCACCGTCATGCTTGATTTCATAATTTGGTTGATTTTTGTGGAAAATGTACTGCGGATATGTGCTTTTGTGTGTGCAGGATCTAAGGCAATTAAAGACAAGAAGAAAAGGAAGCTACCGATTTAGATAGGATAAATCCATTCAAGATAATTACTAGAAGCAAGGATAAATCCTAAAAGAGTTGGAGTTCCATGAAGAAATCAAAAGGAGATTAAAGTCCAAGAGTTTTAAGAGATGTTTTTGGAGGAATAAAAATATAATAATAAAAGAAATTTAATTCTTTTATTGTATTTAATTCCAACTTAACTTCCTCAAGAAAGACTTTGACCTAGTCATCTCTATAAATACAAGCCCTAGCCGCCAACTACAAGGCATGTACGATTAAAGAGAACAAATTGGGGGGCTGTTTCGATTTCTGCTTCTTTTCCTCTTTGTTCGATTAGATTCATACTAGGGAATTTTATCTTGTGTTTATTTTGCACCCGACTATGAACTAATTTTATCTGGCTTGAGTTATTATGTTTTTGTGGTTGTGAGAACAATTGGATTTGTTTATGTATTTGAGTTTGCAATTTTAATTCAAAGTTTGTTCATTCTTGGTTTTTAAATTCTTCGAGTGAATTGGGAGAGGATCTCGTGAATTCATCCATTTATCTAATATTGGGAGAGTTAGATTCAAGAAACGAATAAGCATGGTCTTTATTCAATCAATCGATGGTGAAGACTAATTCGACTTAGGGATAAGTTGCAAATTTCAACGACTAAAAGGAGTGCAAGATAGGTTGTTGTCCACCATTGGTTCACGCAAGGATGTATTATCAAGGCATGCACAATTAATAGTGTTTCAAGTTAGGGATAACGAGAAACCATTGAAGAACGTTTCACCGAACTTTGAAGGTTGTCACCCAATTGACCAGGCAATCGCTCCATTCCTAATTGCTCAAGCAATCGCAGACTTGCCCAAAATCACATAATTGCCTAGGCAATCTGACTGGATTCAATTGTTGAAGCAATTGAGCTACTCTAGCACTCAATTACCACGACGGTCCATTCAACTATCACGCCTCGATTCACAATAACCCGACCTACTCTCTCTTATTCGACTACATCTTCCTTTTATTTAATTGCTCTTTTGTTTTACTTGTTTATTAGAACTCCTACAATCACCTACTTGTGTTTTTACTTTAAGTGTGAGAAGTTAGATTCCTGAAGTATCACCAATCCCTGTGGAGACGATATCTATACTATATTATAACTTGCGACGTGTACACTTGCACCAATTGCGAAGCACTAAATACGCAATAGATGACTATCTCAATCAAGTTTATTTTCATTTATAATATCAGTACTTAAACTCATAACCTTTATTTAAGAGACTTGACGCTTCATCTTGTTAGATAAGAGAGATTGTTGACTTTTTTTTTACATTAATCCAGCCTTGTTAAGCTAGAGATCCTTTTGGGATCCGAATTAAATTGTAAATTATGTTAATATATAATTTGATATAAAATTTTGGGTAAATTTTTTTATATACAAGCTGTGTAAAAATAATTATTATAAAATTAATTTTACATAATCATGCATATTTACACTATAAATTTTAAATATTAAATTCCTAACCCTAACTCTAACTTTAACTAAACCCTAAATCTTAAACATTATACCCTAAATTCTAAACACAACCTTAAATTCTTAACCCTACTACCTAAACCCCTAAACTAAAATCATAACTCCTAAAACTAAAAAGTACGTTATACAGCCATGTATTAAAGTTTTTTCCTAATATTTTTGTTAGAAAAATAATTTCATGGATAGGGATGCTAATCAGGCGGGTTCTGTAGGGATTCGCCCCACTTCGCATTCAATTGGGCAGGGATGGATACAAATTTCGCGGGTTGTGGGGCGGGGATGAAGATAAAATTTAGATTCGTCGTGGGTGGTGGGGAAGACGTGAATATATCTTTGTACCCGCCTCATCCCCACCTGCCTCGCATCATCCCCACCCGCCCCAACAGATCTTATAAAATGTTATTAAAAATACAATACCGTTTTGGATCATAGTTAAATTTAAGATAATTTATATTGACTTTTTCTTGGGATAATAATGAAAAATTCA
This sequence comes from Hibiscus mutabilis, assembly GCA_019671005.1. NCBI lineage: Eukaryota > Viridiplantae > Streptophyta > Magnoliopsida > Malvales > Malvaceae > Hibiscus > Hibiscus mutabilis. The sequence continues at coordinate 4,972,688 of CM033717.1, read as the reverse complement.
ATATATATATGTATATAATTGAGTTTGAAATTAATCATATCAAATTTATAAATATTATCTTGAAATATTTATGAAAATTTATATATATATAACATTTATTATGTTTATTGGTTTATTTTTATTGTTGTATGTCGTTATACATTCTTTTTAAGATCATCTATTGCAATATGTTAGAATCTGAGACGATGAAAAATAAATTAAATATTATTAAAAAATAAAATGAATAAATAAACGGAAAACATATTTTAATTAGAGACAAACTCAGATTCGAATGGAAAAGAATAGGAAACATGTTGAGGCCTAATGAAGGGTATTTTTATATTTTTTTAAGATAGATTTTGACTTATAGTTTTGAGTTATAAAAATTAGTCTCCCAAGATACAACAACAAGATAACATTTGACAGAAATACGAGTTGAAGAGATCACGAACAAAACTCTTAACTTTGTCTATCACCGAAAAAACACTAGAGGAGAAGAAAGCAATTTGAGTTGTGTTTTGAAACTGGAGAGAGACGATATTTATAAGGGAAAGGATGAGAAAATTTATGGAAATCATAATATTCAGAATTAATGGCCATTAACTCTTTGACCGATTTTATTAAAAAAAAATCTGTTAATACCATATTAAAACGAGATGTTTCTGTGAATTGCACTCATTACCTTTTAAAATCCGAACTTAATAGAAAGCCAGAAATATCCTATTAAATTCGAAATATTCAAAAAGATATGCCATTTTAAAAAACTACAAAGTGAGTTAGGGTATTTGAACACATGCATGCAAGGCACAATTTCCATTCAAATCATTCAATAACTAGGAAGTTGATTGGGGTATTTAAACTCTTCCCAAGTTTGTTATCCCATCTATATTGGATAAGGAGTTTTATTTTTCCTTTACACAATTCACAACAACCTTACTTTCGGCATCAATTTCTCATTTATCATTCAAACGTTTTGAGTATATGAAATACCGATGTAAAGTTCTCATTGAATAAAATATGATTTAACAAATTCATAATTTGAATCTCCACCTTTACCCATAGAAAATATGGCTCAAAATTACTAATTTCTCGTTTTTTTTCCAACACCATCTTCTCGTAGCATTACATTATTTCAATGAGGTAGTAGATGTCGTGTTCAAAATATTTAAGGTTTTATCATTGGGTGTTGATTTTATCTCAACTTGATTAAATTTTGAATTCGGCCTCTAAGCCACGTGTGAAGCCAACAAAATGATTGAAAAGATGCTTAGCCCAGCAAGTTTAGATTAAAATGGTATTTAAAAACAGAGAAAGGTTCTGGACTTATGCTAAATCAAGCAACCCATGTATTACAAAATTGATAGTGGCAATATTTTCTTTGACGATAATGTAATGAATTATCTTTGCATTAGATCGACAATTGAGATCGTTATAGTGTTGAAAATGGGAGAATCTTACAAGGTCCCGGTCGTCGGGGGTGGCATCGCCGGGCTATTCACGGCCAAGGAGCTTCAAAGAGAAGGACACCATGTCACAGTATTTGAGAAGGCGGACAAAGTTGGTGGCACATGGCGCTATGATTCACGGGTAGAGACTGACCCGTTGGGCCTTGACCCGAATCGGGAAATAGTTCATAGTAGCCTTTACGGATCCCTCCTAGTTACCATCCCTAGGCAGTTTATGGGCTCCTTCGACTATCCATTTTTGAATAAAGAAGGTGGGGATCCGAGGTCTTTTCCGGGTCATGAAGAGGTGCTCGGCTTTATTGAGGATTGGGTTGATGGAGTTGATTCGGTTTGGGCATAAAGTGGTTCGGGTGGAGCGAGTCGATGAGGTGAGTCACGAGTGGATTGTTGAGTCTTGGACTCGAGAAACAGAGCCAGAATGGGAATCGAAAGAGGAAGTGTTTTGGTTTGGTATGGTACCAAAGAATTCAGTTCTGGTTTGGATGGCCATCTTAGATCGTTTGCCTACTCTTGACAGGCTGCAACGTATGGGGCTATGTGTTGAGAGCCATTGTTTGCTGTGTGGCATTGGCCAGGAAACTAGAAATCATTTGTTTGCAGATTGTCCTTACTCGATTCAAGTCTGGTCTGCTATTCTCAAGCTTTGTGACTTAAGAAGGGAGATGTTGGATTGGGAGGGGGAGTTAGTCTGGCTCTACTCACATTTAAAGGGTAAGTCTTTGCTTGTCTTTATTCTTAAACTTGCATGGAGTTCTTATGTGTATCATATATGGGAAGAAAGGAATTATAGAAAGTTTAGAAACTCCTCTAGAGATTGTGATAGCTTAGTTGATTGTATTAGGAGTATTGTGTGTATAAGAGTTCAAGGTAGGAATTCCCTAAAAGGATGATGTAAATAGCCACATTTGTGCAACTTGGGGAATTCCCTAAAGGATGGCTGCCCAAGGGCATGTATATGTTCTTTGTTGGAGTTTTACTGCTTTTTTGGATAATAAAGCAAAAACAACTTATCCAAAAAAAAGAGAAAGAGGAAGTGTTTTGGGCTGTAGTTATTTGCAATGGTAAACACACGGAGCCAAGAATTGCAGAATTTCCGGGTATTTCATTCACTTCTAATGTATGTATGTTATTCATACTATATATCAGTTTGAACAATAAAAGGTCGACTTTTGTTGAAATTCACTAATTAATTGAGTGACTAAATATATCTATGTTGTTCTACCGTGTATGAGTTCAAATTTCAATATTTATTTTTGTTAAGTGTGAGAAATAGTGGTGCTCATCGGGAAAAAAATAATAATTTGTTGCAGGTACAAATACAGTTTCCCATTTCTTAGGTCAAATGGGGTAGTAACTGTGGATGACAATCGTGTTGGACCTTTGTATCAACATGTATTTCCACCAAGCTTAGCCCCTTGGCTTTCTTTTGTTGGACTACCTTTCAAGGTAAACTTTTGTCTTCCATTCCAATAGAATAATTTGACAGGTTCTTACTTTTTTTATGGATAAATTACGTAAATCATCACTAAACTTTTTACATTAAAACCTATTTTGATCACTAAAATTTCAAAACATCCAATTTATTCACTGAACTTTAGACATTGAACGTTATTGGTCAATCACCCGTTAACTTTTCGGTGACGTCCATTAACCAGTGATCGAGCGAACTTCTTCAAGATTCGAACGATGAAAAACTTCATCGGTACGAGAGAAGCAACATACTGAGAAATAAATTCCATCCGACGACGGTGAAGGGAGAACGATGAAAGAAAATCCATAAGGGTTTTGGCTGATTCATGAGTTTCTTAGCACTTTCCAACAAAATGGAGGTCGAATTCAGACTCAAGAGGCCGAGATGAAGTGGCTGGTGAAATTTGAGACCAAATGACCACCATATATGACCATTTGAGGTTTGTTGACTGATAAAGTTAACAAGTGTCGTGGACGACGGTCCGATAGTGATCCCAACGATGATTCGGACTATGATCCAATGTTGCTCACGGTCTCGAGTCTTCTTCTCCTCCTTCTTAATTTCGGTTGCATGTATGCTTTATATCACCCAGACATGTGTCGTAATAGGAAAGTCGTGGCGTTATGAGGGGACGAGCTACGATTTGACGTCGTAGGTTTGTTTAGTCATCAATATCGATTGCATATGTTGACACGTGGTTGTTTGGTGTTGTTCGCTTAGATAACTCCGCAACGCCAAGATAACTTCGCAATCCGAGATTGCTTCTGCTTGTTCGTCTTCGTAGGGGTTCGCAAAGGTGGTTCGCCGGCTACGTGGTTTTGACACATGGCGATAGGTGTTTGCCCATACTAACAATTTCCCCCTAGATAGAGGAAGATTATAAAGTGACCTTGGAGAACCTGAGAAATGTAGGGGGCTCTTTGGGCGGGAGTCTTTAAGATGATTTTTTTTTTGAAATTTTGATAAATCTCTTTAATAAAGCGAGCTGTTTTCTTTTAAGGACAAACATTTGTATGTGAAACGTCACATAATAAACCTCTTTATTAGCGAAGCGTGTCGAGAAAGATGCGATTCTCGATTATAAATAGGTTTTTGTTGTTGTTTTTAGGTTTTATTTCGCTGGCTGCCCTTTTTCACTTTTGGAGAAAAGAACATATTTGCTTTTATTCTGATGGCTAGTTCGTCTATTATGGTGAGTGGTAAATTTCCATGTACTACTGAGCCGGATGAGATGTTGAAGACGCTGCATTCTTGTTGTTAACAACTTTCGCTATCGGTTTAGTTTGATGAAGGGATCATATCGTCTGAGTGCATGTTCCGATGAGGGGAAATCATGGTATTTTATTCCCTTTTTTTGCTTTTGAATATGGATTTCATTTATCGCTACATCAGTTTTTTGTAAATTGGTTGAACTAGTTTGACGTGGCGCCTAGTCAATTGAGTGGGGTGAGTTGGTGGACTTTAGTATCGTATTTTTTGGGTTGCAAAATCTATGGGGATGAATCGTCTATTAACGTGTTCCATTATTGCTATAACGTAATGGACGACCATGACAAGAATGAGAAGGATTTTGTGACCATTGGTCATTGTAAAAGGAGAGCGTCGGTGATGAGTAATTATTCTATGAATCTTCGTCTAGATAGGATGAAGTCTATCAAAGTGGAATGTAATTTTGTAAGTTTTTCGTTTCCTATTGTATGGCATCGACAGTTGAAGGACAAGGTTTCCCTACTTAGCGTACATGAAATGTTTGCTGCTCAATTAAAATTCTCAAAAGGTTAGAGAGTGATATGTACTTTCGTTTTGAGGAAATATGCACTCTTAGAAATATTTGGGTGCACTGCTTAGAAGAAAAAAAGCCCCAATGGTTGGGATAAAGTAGATTTGAATGTTTTTCCTGAGGGCTCTTTGGCATGTGTACCTATTTGTATGGAGGCTTGGCCATTTGGGGAGGGGGCAATGAACGAGTGGTAAGGGTTCTTATTGATAGTGAAGATGAACCAGGAAATTTCTTTTTTGATTATGTTGGCGTCCGTACTTGCCCTTGGAAGTATCGTGAAGAAAATGCCCATTTTCGGTGAGGTTAGTGGGGAAGCCGCTCCCACTACCCCGAGGGGTTGTGCTGGTGTCAACCCATCTAGTTCTGGTTGTGGTAAAAAAAATGGGTAATCCCGAGTTCACCCGTTGTATCTGGTTTAGAGGATAAGGGAAGTTGTCTACTTTTAGAACGAATGACAAGAGGCGAATAGATCCAAGTATTGATTTGCTATAGCCTTTTAGAAAGAACAAATTGCTTTGTTTATATATGTTTTTCTTTTGGTTTTTTATGGCGTGCTTTGTAATAGGTTTTTGTTGACATGTGTTTCTCTGTTCATTTATAGGAGTAGTGATTTATCCTTCGCAAGCTGCAGAAAACGAATTGAGGGACTTAGATGCGGTGTCGAATATATCACTCTCTTTGTCTTTTGATGAACAATTAGGTTCACATGGCTTAGCAGAAGTGGTGTCTTTAGAGGGTCTTATTAGCGGGGAAGTAAACTCCAATATGTTAGCTTTAACAACTGCAACGACGTCTTCGATGGATGTGACCTCTATTGTTCCCTGTCTGGAGACTTCTCTTGTTTTTCAAAATGTCTCTGCGGGGGTTTTAGTAGATGTTCTAGAAAGGGCACGAGAGTGTGTTGCGAGGTAGATGGGAATTTATAGCTCTAGGAGGCATCTTTCGATTGTCGAGGATAAGATACTAAGAAAAAAGCTAGTGCTTGATGCTAGATTTGTTGAGAGTTTACCAAGCTTTAACTTTGATACCTCCATTATCTGTATCGAACATCGCATCTCTCATTGTTTGGTTACAACTGATGTTGTTAGTACCATCGTTTCTGCTAGCTTAGCCACTAGTCTATCTGTTTTCTGTAGGTCTTTAGGTACTGTGATTGGTGTGTTATTGCATTTGGTTTAATGATTTTGTTGCTTTAATTTGTGACAAATTTGGTTTATTGGTATCTTCACAAGAGCAACTGTTACAAATTCTATTGTTGTTTGTTGTTCCATAGAAAATGCACCGCTTGCGGTCACTCATGTTGAAAACGTGACTCATGTAGAGGCTACGATGAGTCATTTGATGCTGTTGCCTCATGATATTTCTCCTAGTGAAGGCTTTGAATCCTTGGCTCCATGGGATGTGTTCTATCCTTGGAGGGGATTTTCAGAAACAACAAGATGGTTCTACCTTGAATCTGCTTCTAAGAGGTTGTTTGAGTTGTATTCAAGTAGTTTTGTTGCCTCCAAACCTTGTAATAGTATTAGGAGGACTTTTGAGGGGGGTTGGGGTCTTATTCAGGAACTGAGTTGTGTTTAGTTTAACCTGAAGAGGAATGCAAATGATCTTCTTGAAGAAAATAAAAGGTTGCATTAAAAAGTGAAAGGGTATACTGCTCTCCTTGGAGAAAATGAAAGGATATGTTCGCAGGTGGAAGGTTATACTACTCGTTTAGAGGAGATGTGACTAAAAAACGAGGCAGACATTTGGGCGCGAGTAGAGGAGTTGCAAAGAAAGCATTTAGAAGAGATTTCTAAGAAAGATGATGAATTCGACCGCATTCTTAGAATAAAAAACAAAATGCTTGAAAGTGTTGAGCAAAGTTTGAAGACTGAAATTCGAAATCTAATGGAAGAGCTGGAGTAGACAAATATTACAGCAGATGAACGCTTCGCGAACTTCACGAAGTGAGTAACTGAATTAAAAAAGTCTCATAAGAATGAGATTATTATGCTAAAAGCTACTCATGACATAGCTGAGAAAGTTAAAGCAGCTGCGGATGCGACTTTCGCCTTTATGATTGAAGGAATAGATAGATCGCGAGATGCTGCCATTCTTAGCTTTTAGTTGGCACATGGTTATTTCGATATTATTGACTTGGATTTTGATGTAAGAAATCCTTATGCACCTTCGTGGAAAAACTTTGCTGCGAAGTATAGGGACATCGTGGCTCCTCATGTCCTTGATCCGAACGCGTCCTCTTCCTTGAATGACCGCAGTGGTGCTGCGAATATAATAGATGGTAGTGACACGTTGGGTGGTTGTAGCTAGGGTGTATAGCTATTGTTGTTGTCTATTTTGTAAGAAAAAAAACTTTCTTTTGAGGGCTAAAGAATTATTTCATTATTTTACTATTTTATTTCTTGCGTTATTTTGGCCATGACTATTTCCTTTGAGCTTTTAGCTAACTTCCAATCACATACCACTATTCCAGTCATACTACGTGTTGATGCTATCACGAAGCTCCTCTATCTCTTTAACTATCACGCCTTTAAAAAATATATCCACATTATCCAAGCCATTAGGGCGCTTGGAGAGAACATGATCAATAAGCTTCATATGTCTTTATAAAGAAATACATTTCTTTTGTCAAACAGATATCTTGTTGAGATGCGGATCGCCAAAAGTATTAGAATCGTTTGAACAACCTGAATCGTTTTTGCTTCTAATATTTTCTTCTTATTTTTATTTTACAACAAACGTACAGTTAGCTTAGTAGCCATTTATATTATATATGTTTGTGTGGCTTTTTGAGTTGGCAGGCATTGATTGGATCTACCTTGTGCTTGGTGCCTATTGGTTCTTTGTTGTGATTAGACAATTCGATGCAGGCTGTGATACGATAGAAATTTTTGATTGTCCATGACTGAGAGCCCGTGATGAAAGATAAAATTTTTGATTGGTCATGACAGGTGCATGTGCTTACCCACGTATTTATGGATTAGATGTTTAAAGGTTTTATGATTTTGTTTGCTTACTCGAGATTTCAGGGTTTGAAAATTATCTGTTCATCTCAACTAGTTTCCATATTTGAATTTAAACTGCTGGTTCTTGGTATTCTCATTTTTTCTATAAATATGATCCCTTTGGGTCTATTTTTTCATAAGTTGATCTACGTGTGGCTTACTCATTCTCTTATAACTTTCTTTATTTTTTTCAATCTTTGTCTGCGGTGATATGAGAAGAGGAAATAGGAGTATGTTTGTGATGATGAGTGATATACGAGAACCGTGTTTTATAGATTATGGGGAATGTTATTTTTGCATGTCGGTTATTTGTACCGACAAACAATAGCATTTGAAAGGCTACGACTAGCCACTTATAGTGAGGAGGGCCAACAGACAATGTATTCAGATAATTTTAAGAACGAAGTTTTCCGAATACTATTGTTTGTTAGGACTCGTTACTACATCGGGGGATTACAGCTGCTAGGTATGACATCGAGGCTATTGATGCGTGCTTAGATTTTGCTAGTTCCTGCATGTGTATCATCAAGGTGGTTGTTCGTTTTACAGTTGTGATGCTTGTGACGGTGGCAATTGTGACAACGAACAGCTCGCACTAGATGATTTTTGGGGCGGGGTTGGAGCGGAAATAGGAGAGATGTTTGTCATCTCCATGTACTCTGCCTGTTACGTGAAGGAGTCATTTTTATCTCAACAGTGGGAATTGCTGCTGGTTCGTGGGCTTCTCCGAATCAAATTTGTTAGAAAGATTCTTTCGCAGTTCTCTACTTCTTTTACATGGACTTGTAATTGTAATATTTTGTGTATTATGTTCGTCTAGGAAAGCTTGTTTTTAGCAGTATTTAAAGTGTTATTGACACTTGGTTTGCATTGATTCTCTCGCGTATGTATTGGTTTTTATTGGATGAATTTTTTTATCTTTCGTGTGCGATAATTCTTAACTATGATATTCTTGTTCGCATATTCATGTCTGCGGATATGATAAATGCATCTTCCCGTGAGTCGTGTATCGCTTAATAGCATTCACATTTTTCTCACTTGATTTGGAAAGGCTATGTTTTCACAGTTATTTCTTTCGTTAGTAATAGTGGTACATCGTTTTCTATTAGTATGCTACTTTTAGTCACAAAAGAGTTTACGCTTTGCTTGCTATGCTGGTTCTTTTCGTGCTCTCTTGGAAATTTTGGGTGTTGTTATTACCCTCTAATAATATCGCAAGCTTTTTCACGGGTTATTTATTTATTTTTTCTTTAAATGTAACCAGTTTTGTAACAAACCAACATGAGTGGTGATATAAGGAATTTGGTAATGTGCTTCTATTTCTAATATTTGGGAATTTGTAATATGAATTAGTGACGAGTTATGTCTTCTTACATTTTTGCATATTTATCTTGGGTAGAAGAACTTCTTTCCATTGTGAAGAGAAGAGCTGTGAGAGGTGACCTTGTTGTGTAGCATGTCATGATTTTGGGGGGTTCTTGCCCCCGGGTGAGGTAGTTTTGATCGTTTGCTTGTTTACTTTGGAAGAGGTGATCGTTAAACTGATTCCCTTATGCACACTTCTTGAAAGCGGCGGACGCTCTTCATTTATTTTTGTTCGCTTACTTTGGAAGCGACGGTCGTTGAGATGATTCTCTTGTACGCACTTCTTGAAAGTGGTGGAGCTCAAATTATCTTTTATTTATTTCTGCTCGCTTACTTTGGAAACGTTGATCGTTGAGCTGATTTTCTTGTGCACACTTCTTGAAAGTGGCGGACGCTCAGACGATCTTTTATTTATTTCGGCTCGCTTACTTTGGAAGCGGTGATTGCTGAGTTGGTTCCCTTGTGCGCACTTCTTGAAAGTGACAGACGCTCAAATGATCTTTTATTTATTTCCATTCACTTACTTTGGAAGCGACGATCATCTAGCTGATTCCTTGTGCGCACTTCTTGGAAATGGCAGACGCCCAGAGAATCTTTTATTAACTTTTGCAAAATGGTTTTCGGAATGCATAATACAATTAACATTTTACCAACATTGCTGGCATTGAATAACCAATAGTTTTTCACACATAATTTTTTTGAGGTGTATGTCATTTCACGTTCTGGGGATTTCTTTTCCATCCAAGTCTGCGAGCTTGTATTCCCTAAATCCGATCACCTTGCAAACTTGATGCAACCCTTCCTATGTTGGTGCCATTTCCCCCTTTAGATTGGTGGTTTGCTGGCCTCTGAGTTCCTTAGTACAAGATCGCCCTGCCGAAATTGCTTATTGTTTACATGCGAATTATAGTACCTCACAACAACTTGATTCCTTGCTTTCACCATTATCTCTGATTCATCTATGATTTCTTCGAGCATGTCAACATACTTTCGTAAGGCTACGCTATTTGTATCAGCGTCGTATTATGCGGTCCTATATGCTGAAAGATTTATCTCAGTTGGTATGACTACTTTTGTGCCATATGTGAGATTGAATGGTGTTTATCCTGCTTTGGGATAATTATTGGTTTAATACAGGTGTCTTCGCGCCTATGAGAGGGATACAGATAATGTAACAACGATATTATGAATACATATTTAATATATTTGTTACTTGTACCGATGTGGGTGGTCATTCGCAATGCCCATAATTGTAATCACTAATTTTTGTCCGGGTTGATAACCCATCTTTTATTTTGTTGCCTCTTTTATTATCATTATGTTAAATTAAACAAAAACATAAAAAATATATACTAACATTAATTAAATGTAAACCCAATTAGATTAAATAAAAAGCCCACACATATATATAATATACCAGCCCATATACACTTTATATAAATAAAAACCCAAGTCTATATATTAAGTCCATTTACATTACCAAAAAACAAAAAAAATAGTTATACATGGCTCGTTTAAGGCCCAAGTTATCCCTAAGCCCTAATTACATATGAAACCTGATATGCCTTTTGTTTTATGCGCATCCAGCTTGGGACTGTTGGATCAGGACATGATCTGACGTCCCAGATTGAAGCAGAAACGACCCTCTAGTTCTCGCATGAACCGTACGCGCGGTTCTCCGTCTTTCCCACTTGCTGTGCGCAACACCGCTTGTCTTCTCAGCTCCCAAGCCGCGTCCGTTCGCCTTCTGAACGCTCCCACGTGCAATTCGTGCCATCACCGTACCTCCATGTTGGCAGGGAGAGCCACTGACTAGGTGCCACATCACCATCGCTCCGCCACACCAACAGCCAGGTCAAGCGCGTCGTATCCGCCACATGCAAGAAACAAAAAGGACGAATGTTAGGCAAAAAAAAAAACAAATGCTGCAAGGAATTAAGGAACAATTTCATAAATGCACCACAAATTCAGAATTCTCAGAGCAACCAATAGCATATTTAGGACTTTTTCTTTCTTTCTTAAAAATGATGTAGTATTCAGGGTATAAGTAGGAAACCCTAAAACAATTGTAAACATTTTGGATACATTCGACCAATAGAGAATAGAGAAAAAAAAGCTTCTGAGGTATACCTTCTCCTACCTTATCATTTTAATACACAAATAGAAATTAGGGTTTAGAGTCTTTTTACCTTCGGAATCGGTTCCGTTTCCCTCTCGTCCGTTGCTCTCTCGCTGGTGACAAGCCTTCCGGCCTCTTTGAGGTCATGTATGGTGACTCAGTGGAGAGACGAGTAAAAATGGGGTTATGTTTTTTACAAAAAAGGGAGTGTTTTTTTTTTTTTTAACACAAAACGAAGGGCCGATCATGTTTTAGAGTAAAAAAAGGAGGAGAACGACCAGTTTTTGGGTTTTATCCCCGATGAGTCGTGGCGCTCATCAGAGGTCGAGAGAAAGGGAGATGGGGGACTCTGTTTTTAACCAAAAAAGAATTTTTTGGGTTGAAATGGTCATTTTATACTCATTTATGTTTTAAAAAATGGGTTAATCGCATTTTAAGGACCCCATGTCTTTTAAATCCCTAGCCGACCCTTCCGTATTTTAAACCACGACCGAAATCTGTATTTTTAGGATAAATCTACCACGCTCGACGAACACTGCTAACAGAGGGGAATTTATGAATTTGAATTTGGTGGTTCACCGGCTAACAATAAATCTAATCACATGTAAACAGAGAGTAAACTGAATAAATTAATAAAATTATATTTAAAAATTATAAAAAATTAAATTAAAAATTACTAAGACATAATAATGATTACAAATAAAGTTAATTAGTGAACAAAATAATAATAAACATAAAATATTAAAATAGTAGTAATAGAAAAAATAATAGTTATGGTAATAAAAATAATAAAAGTGATAATAATAAAAATAATCATAATATATATAATAATAGAGGGTAAATATATTACACAATAATTACAATTATAATAATAAAAAGTATATTACCTACTGATAAAAAATAGCGGTGTTTTGTAATAATAAAATAAAAATCTAATAATAATAAATATACAATGCAATAAAATAATAAATAAATAAATATGAAAATAAAAATAAATACATTGAGGATCAAATTGAAAGAAAATAAAACTTGAAAGGGTCAAACTAACCTATATGAAAATTATATTAAAATAGATTACAAACAAAAAAGGATTGACTTTATGTTAGGAGGTAAATATGATTATTTTTCCATTTTTAATCCGGACGAAAGCATGACTTTATGTTAGGAGGTGAACCTATAAAATTCTAGGATGGCGAACTTATAAAATTTTAGAGGGGCGAACATAGATTTTTAATAGACAATACCTAGAAAATTTCTAAAAAGTTTCTAAATCATATACGAATTTCAAATTTTTAGATGGGCTACTACCTCATCCAATCCCCTTGGTTCATCCCTGTTTTTAATGGTGGGTCACGTGACCCACTAGGTATCAAATGTAGATATGCACATGACTGCTGAACATCACTAACGCTGAACATCGTTGAACACCATTAAATTGACTAATAAAGATAAAAAATTTCAATTAAATTATTTAAATAAAATTTCAATTAAATTATTATATATATATATATATATATATATTTTAATTTTTTTAATAATTGGATCAAATACCAACCTTAGTTAATTTAAAAATAAAAACTCTAAACCCAAAACTCTAAACTTTAAACCAAAAACTAAAAACCCTAAACCTAATCTATAAACCCAAAACTCTAAACCTTAAACCTAGTGTTCAAATTTGGGGTTTATGGTTTATTGTTTGCGGTTTTGGATTTTTGGATTATGGTTTAAGGTTCTAGGTTTATGGTTTCAAGTTTTGGATTTAGGGGTTAGGGGTAGGGTTTAGGGTTTATAGTTTCGGGTTTACGGTTTTATTTTTTAAATTGACTAATGTTGGTATTTAATCCAATTATTTTTTTAAAAAATAAAAATATTATATATAAGAAAAATAATTTAATTAAAATTTTATTTAAAATAAAATTTATAATTATATGTTGAGTTCTTGAGATTTTTAATCTTTATTAATTAATTTAATGATATTCAACGATATTCAACATTAGTGGTGTTCAACGGTGTTCGTCCGTCGTAGAATTTTTCTAATTTTTAAAATCTTTGAAAAATAGTTGTGCTATTTTTTGAATAGTGATCCTTAAAACGGTTCCCAATTTTAACTTTGCAGGACATTCCAATTTTGACGATATCTTGCACTGAAAAATTTAAGATAAATTAATTATTGCAGTAATATATGGGTGATTCTAAGATGAGGCGGGTTAGGGTGAGGTTAAAATGAGGCAAAAATTAAGTAATTGCATAAATCCTTATTTTTTTTATAAGGATTTGTGTGATTACATAAATTCTTATCAACTTGGTAAGAATTTGTGTAAATTTTGCCTTAGATAAGCATTTGTGTAATTACACAAATTCTTATATTATAACATAAATTCTTACTATTTGGGGTAAGAATTTGTGTAGATTGTAAGGATTTGTGTAACACAAATCCTTACCAATTTAGTAAGAATTTGTGTAAATCTGTCTTATTTTAGCCTCACCTTAAGGGTGCCTCGTTTTAGAATTTCCCATAATATATTAGAGGAAATCTCGTAGTTGGTTGCCGACGCTGTTCAAATTGACAAAAATCCTCAACCCCTAAAAATTAAATTCTAAACCCTAACCCTAAATTCCATATCCTAAACCTTAAACTCTACACCCAAAAAAATACACCCTACACATAGTTCCCTAAACCTTAACTTTAAACCATAAACCCAATTTTTTAAAGTGAGACACCAAAAGAGGTATAGTTAAGGGGCAGACGATTTCCATCCGTCCAAATTAGTTTGGAACTGCATCAAAAATCATTTTTTATATAAACATGACAATAAACTATACCAAATACCACTGAACTTTAGGCCTTGTGTCGTTTATATCATTCAATCTTTAATATGTTTAATTATAACATTAAACTTTGGTTTTGGCTTCAATTGTACTATTGGACCATTAACTCGGTAATAACGTGATGACATGGACTAAACAATCTCATTTTGGAACGGTTATTGTGTCTAAAACGATGTCGTTTTAGACACTAAATTTTAGGGGTGTATCAATTTTGTCACTAAACTTTAAAATGATTATATTTTTATCATTGAACATTTCGGTTGTCTGTGCCAACCAATAACCTCCCTTAACTGATCACTATACATGGAAAGATCGATATCAAAATCTTCGTATTTCACTCTCTTTCTACTCTTCAAATTGAATTTCTACGAAAATCTATTCATAGCCGATGAAATTAAACAAAAAAAATCACATTTTTGAGGGTTTGAGGGCATTCTCATATATGAGGGGTTTGATGTTTTTTTTTAATTCAAATATTGAGAAGTATTGATTTGACAAGAAGAACAACATACCTTGAAACTAACCTCATCAGACAATCATCGAAGGAGATCAGAGTATTAGCATGTAAGACCTTTTGATGGATTTTCATCGATTTTAAGTGGATTTCATGGAAAACCAATCCGAGAAGAAATGTGAGTGAAATACGAACGTTTTGGTACTGATCTTGTCATGAATAATGTTCGGTGGCGGGTAGCAATTGGCCGGCAACAAAGGCCAAAATGTTCAGTGGAAAAAGTAGAACTATTATAAAGTTTTGTTGATCAAAAAAATGTGCAACTCTCTTGTAGCATGGTTCATGGTCGTTTGGATGGTGAAGATGATGGGGCTCTGGTGGAGTTTAAGAGCTTGGGTCTGATTTGTGTAGAGCTTGGCCTCTATTAAGGGGTGTATGGCTCTTTATAAAGAGTTGAAGGAGGCATGGACACGTGTCGATAAACAAAACAAGTGTCTTGGTGAGTTGTCGTGGCTCAGGTGTCGATATGGGTCAAGTGCATCATCACATGGTTTGGGGTAGCCTTCGCATGTCGAGTTCGCATGGTCATGGTCCTCCGCTGGTACGAAAAATTTTGTATACTCGCAACCTTGGAGTTGTGGTTCTTTAATGAATAATTAAATATTCGTGTGTATGCCCCTGTAAATACTGGTTTATTTATTGTTTAATAACATATCATCTTTCCTTTGGTGAATAAATTATGATAAACTTATGATAAATTATGAAGTTCAAATTATGTTTACATTTTTTGTGTTCGCACCGTATTTTTCTTTCTTTCAAATGGCGGTAAATTGATATAAGCTTATGATATTTGCATACTTGCAAGATAAATGAGTAGCAAACGCTTGCCCCCTTTTGAAAATAATCCGCAAGAGAGTTCTCTTTATGTCGTTTCTCAAGAATTGACATCATTCTCTCAGGGCGAATTTGTATATTTACGTAGTTTCCTTGAGTTGAGAGGATTTTTGCCCTCGGGTGAGATAATTTTAATTGCCCCGGGTGAGAAAATAGTTTGGCTCTTTGTTACTATGAGTAATGTAAATTGATGTCCGCTTTCTTGGAACTACCTCATTCCTATGAAATAGTATCATTAACTTGGCGCCCCCATGCAAGTTTCTTAATAAAGATCGGGGCAACATAGCTAAATTATAGCGGGATTGCTAACTCATTTTGCTAACTTATAGCGGGACTGCTAACTTATTTTGCTAACTTATAGCGGGACTGCTAATTCATTTTGCTAATTTATAGCAGGAGTGACATCGCTAACTCATTTCACTAACTTAGAGCAACATCGCTAACTTATAGCGGGATTTGCTAACTCATTTTGCTAACTTATAGCAGGATTTGCTAACTCTTGCCCTCTAGGTGAGGGAAAGTTATAAAGTGACCTTCGCAAGCCTAGAATTTTTTTGTTTCTTATCTTTGAATTCTTAAAATGTTTCTTTCTTTAAAAATGTCAAAACATAAATATATACTTGTGATATTGTAGATTTGTAAGATGGGTAGGTAGCGAGCTATATTGTCTTTTTTGTTCGTATATTTGTTTTGGATGGGGATACTCTTGCCCCCCGGGTGAGATAATTTTGATATGTATACGCTTATTTTGGAAATTTATTAATTTATTATTTTGTCATGCATTTATTTGATAGTGGTGGATACTCAACAATGTTACTTGGAGAGGCAGGCGATCAATGTAATGTGTTCACTAGTGGTAATATTTATTTTTCTTTTGTGCAAATAGTTTAGCTCTTTACTGTTTATAAGTAGTGTTATTCGGTGTTGTTCTTGTGAAACGACAAGAACGGTAAAAGAGCTCACTTGAATAGTTTATCCCATAACAAATAAAATAAATATAATTACTGTTTTATTTGTGCGTGCTCGTTCGTTGCTTGTGAATACTTGCCCCTTATAAAAATGATTCGCGAGATTTATACTATTGCTTAGTGTATTTAGTGTAAGCTTGTTTGTTTAAATATGAGTGACTTTTCTGACTTCGTGTAGATGTTGATAGTAATATTAATTTCTATTGTAATGGCATACATTTCCTTTCTGGGGTGGGAGATTGCTAGCGAATGTTTATTTTTAGATATTAAGCACACTCACTTGGGAGCGATGAACACTTAGATGATTCAGTTTTCTTTGAGTTTGTTTAGTTTGGTAGTCTATTCTTTCTTGAAAATGGCAATACATAAATGTCAACTTCTGCCATTTGAAGCGAATGTTAAACTTGTTTTGAAAATTATTTATGGAAGGAAAGTTCTCTTTCATGCCAATCTCTTGAGGCGAACTACATTTTTTCCCTTTGCATAGCTACCTTTTGTTTGAGGGAATTCTTGCCCCCTTGGTGTAATAGTTTTGATCGCTATTTTTTATTCTCATATTCCTTAATATATTATTCATCACATGTTTATTTGGAAATGACGAATGCTTAGCCTTTTCTTTGGATTTGTGGTAAGTGTAATTTGAAAATGGTTTGGCTCTTTAGAAGTGGCGATCATTTAGCCTTTTATTCTTACGAACCTTTATCTTTACGAGGCCGCTTTATTATGCTCATTCTGCTTGGAGGTGGATAGCAAATTTTTATTATAAAGTGACCTTCGCAAGCCTAGGATTGGAATGAGGGTTGTAAGAAAATTTGTTTTTATGCGTGCTTGTTCGTTGATACAAATACTTGCACCTTTTTTGAAAATAGTATGTCGCAAGCGAATTACTTATTATACTTTGTGTATGCTTTTTGGTGAGCTTTTTTTGGAGAATTCTTTATTCCCACTCACTTGGGAATAGATTTGACATCGTTCATGTGGAACAATATTGTTTTCTTGGGAATTGGAACGGATTATATGTTTTCGCATAATTACTTTGAGTTTGGGAGTGACAGATGTTTAGACGATCTGTTTTATTCTGGATTTACTCTGGGAGTGCTATGACACTCAACTTGGGGGCACTGCATTATTCTCACTCGACTTGTGGGTGACCATTCTTTCTTTATGCTCGTTTCTTAAAAGCAGCGATCGTCAAGTGGTGTCAATTTTCACACTTCTTAAAAGTGGTAGAGGCCTAGGTGACAATTCTTTCTTTATGCTCACTCGCTTTAGGAGCAGACTATATACATACTTGTCCCCATGTTGCCGAAAGTTCTTTTTTATCGTTGACTCGGAGCGAGATTTCTATTAGCTTTGTAAAACTGTTAGAAGTAATATTGTTCTTTTATTTGTGATGGTATATGTTATCTTTCCGGGGCAAATGTTTAGTTTGAATACTCTACAGTTTTGCTTGGTAGAGGCGAACACATAGATGATTCTGCTTCTTTGTGCTCACTTATTTTAGGACTGGTGGAGGTGTTATGGATTTTTACTCGATAGAGTGATATACTATCTTACGTCGTTACTGGGAGCAGTATAGGTCTATCACTCGATTGAGTGTTATGTTACCTTACGTCGCTACTAGGAGCGGTATAGGTTTATGAATTTTCATTCGAATGAGTGTTATGTTACCTTACATCGCTACTAGGAGCGGTATAGGTCTATCACTCGATTGAGTGATATGTTATCTTATGTCGCTACTAGGAGTGGTATATGTTTATGAATTTTACTCGATTGAGTGCTATGTTACCTTACGTCGCTACTGAGAGTGATATAGGTCGATCACTCGATTGAGTGCTATGTTACCTTACGTCGCTACTAGGAGTGGTATAGGTTTATGAATTTTTACTCGATTGAGTGTTATGTTATCTTACGTCTCTACTGGGAGCGGTATAGGTCTATCACTCGATTGAGTGCTATTTACCTTACGTCGCTACTAGGAGCAATATAGTTCTATCACTCGATTGAGTGTTATGTTACCTTTTGAAGATGATAGGACCATTAACATTGATAGCCAATCCAGTAGCCATTGGGCTTAGCATTCCAAGGTCAGCAACGGCAACACCGTACATGGCAGCAAAGCTAAAACTAACAAAAAATACTTATATCAATAGCAAAGAGATTAATTATCATAACCAAACAGAGCTGATTTAGGTGTTGTTTTAATTGTTTTAACTTTAATAAATGATATTTTGAACATGGAGATTTGTTCAGTAAAATTTCAACAAACATTAGTTATGCACAGGAAAATTTATTATTGCTAATATCAAAATGTAAATTTTCAGCTTATTTTGGTCTTTGACAAGTTAAACGTAGAAACGCAATCTAGATTTCAGCACACATTGGTTATGTATAGTGTCACGGGGCTAGACATCAACCAGCCGAACCGTGCGTTCTTAGTCGCTTTCTCGGTCTAAACCACGACTAATTCAGCCTAAATCCCTTGTCATGACCTTAGGCGAAGTTCTCTTGACAAATGACTAACCCAGCCAGGATTCTCACTCCGGAAGATCAAACACTTCCCGAAGCCCTCGAATGAAAGATCGTTCTAAGCGGAAGCTAATCAAAGAACAATAGAAAGAGATTAGCAACAAGAACAACAAAGAACATTCAATAACACTCAGAGAGTTTAGAGTAAATGCTTCTTTGTATTACTCAGAGAATGGATGAATGACTATGAAGTGAAGTTATGAAGTAATACAATGAGGTCGGGGTAGGCCTCTATTTATAGTTGAAGCCCCATACATCCAACAGCTCAGTTTAAATTACATCGACTGTCGAGATTAACTCTATGTCTTTTCAAATCTCTAATTACCACAAACATTATCTACAAATTATATTTTAAATAAATGGATAATGCTTTGACCAAATTATCCACTTGAATCCTCTATACATTTGGCTAAGTCTGATGGTTTTGCGGGCTTTCTAGCATTCTCCAAGTGCTGGGCCAAGTGTGATGGTCTTGGCAAGCCCATTACACCGCACACAACCTCTTTCGCTGATGTTTGCGCCAATGACTCGGTCCCAAAAGTTTGGTCTGTGACATTCTCCCTCACTAGATTTAGCGACGCCCTCGTCCCTCTACTTGAACGATCCTAGGCAAGGTCAACTTGTTTACTCGTCGATGCCTCAACTTCGTACAATTCCCCCATATGAACTGCTTGCCTCGGCTCAAACTGCCATTGAACATCGCGTGCTAAGACGCCTTTTGATATATCTCCCTCGTAGGAGCATTCTCCCGTAACCTTTGATTTACCTAGACTCAGACACTCTTGGTCCTGCGGAAAAGTCTTGGGTGTCACCACATTGAAAACCGGACGAACTCTCAGACTCGTTAGCCCATCTCTTTGGTTCTTTAGAACTTTGAAAGGTCCCTTCTAAGCTTCGTCTCCCCCGCACCGACGGTTTGGTCAAACTCGACCTACACTCATCAAACACGGCAAATCAATCTTAAAACACCAGAGTTATGTTTGAGATGTACTTTCCTCTCCATCGTATTTCTCAAAAACGCTTCAGCCCTTCTTTCTCCATGAAGCCTGACACCCTTTGCATCGAACCTTCTTCTCTGAAGTTCGTAGCTCGCATCGGCCTTTCTTCCATGAAGTCCGTTGCCCCACTCTGCATCGGCTCTTCTTCCCCAAAGTCCAGTGCCCTTGGTTGTATCTGCCCTCTTAAACCAAAGTTTAGTGCTCTCTTTTCGCATCGATGTTTCCTCTTTGAAGATCGATGCCTCATCTTGTGTTGGCATTTCTTACCTGAAGTCCACTGCTTCTTTCCCACCTTGCCCATAGGTGACGTCTCCACGGTTGCTATGTCCCTCAACTGCTCAGCCCCCTTTGACACTCAGCTAGTCTCAAAAGCGATGTTCTTTCCCCAAACATTCCCGACAAGCTCTTTCCCAGCCTTTCCGACATCTTTAACCCATTCTCGCTCATGGTCTCCGCTACCTTGGTAGAACTAGACAACTTCGAACCAAGCCTCACAGGCTCATTAATCTCGGCCTTGTCCCTCATCTTGGACCCCTTGGCTCGAACTAGGCATCTCCGCAACTTGTGAGGCCCCTTACATCGGTAGCACTCCAATTACTTTCTCTTCACCCTCGGCTTGACAACTTTCTCACTGCTATCGCACCAAGTCTCCTCCTTGTCTTGACTATTGTGGCACTTGTAGTCGAACCACGGCTCTCACATCGCTTGGTGGCATTAGCCCACACAATCACTCCAAGTCTCACTACTTTTCCCTTTGACTCGTTTGTTGTCTTCACCATGGCAGCCAGACGATTCTTCTTGGGACATCCCCTTATCAAATGAGGACTATCACAGAAGTAGTACTTCAACTTCATGTTCCCTTCTTCTCCAACACGGACTTAGCCTCACCATTCCCCTTGTCTCTCGAACTGGGCCTGTTTGACTCAACACTGGCTTGCTTACTTCTTGCAGGCTTGGTCAGAGATTCAATAACTGTTACGGCCTCTGAAAGTCTTTGTACATTCTCTTACTCCAATGCGACCTTCATCCCCGGTTTAAGTCCCTCTAAGAAGGTCTTGAGCACACCCCATTCACTCATTGCGTTCTTACAAGTGAGCAGCTCACTCTTTATCTCA